>JARYGA010021987.1:0-65942 GCA_030545235.1 Helianthus tuberosus
GGCACGGAACTTATTCCTACCATAGGCTTGCCAAGAAATCAATCCTCCTCCTTTTTAACTTTTATACCTTTGTAGATATCAAGAGGACTTTGTGGGTTAAGGGTTGGCTAGGGTTAAAGGTAGGTGGTTGGGTTAGTGGTTAGTAGAAAAAGGGCTAAAAAGCGTAACAAGTGTCGGTTTTCGTATTTTTGCAACTTTTTATTTTTTATGAAGCTTTTATTCAAACAAAGTTATTTTTGATTACTTTGTTTGTTTATTTTCTTTTTGCTTCATTTTTTTTTTTTCACGAAGAACCGAACTTGTTACTAAAATAAAGGGTTAAAAATGAAAAAGGTTTTGGTGGGTGAAAGGGTTTTTGTTTTGGGTGATGAAACGAAAAGGTTTAGGCTCAAAGGGGCTAACTAGGGGGATTTTTGGGTAGGTGGTAAAAGAAAAAGAAAAATAATGGTGTAGAAATGAAAAAGGTTAGTCCTAATGCCTCTATCATTTACTTACTCGGGTTTAAGTTGATAAGGACCGGGAATGTATTGTCATGGCAAGTTCTAGAGTCGTAAGAACCAAGCGGCTATTCACACAAGAAACGAAAAATGAGCATTTAGTCAAATGATATGGAATTGTGTGCTCAATAAAGGCTCAAAACTCACTTTTGTGGGAATGGGTTTTTATGTGATCAAGTATATATAATCAAATTTTAAATAAGTTTGTCATGCCTTTTCATAATTTTCTTATGTTGGTTCTTTTTATCACTACGCTATCGGTTGTAAATTTGTAAAAATATAACCTTTTTGAGAGCTTGAATTTCCCGAGTTAAACCTAGACAAGTAAAAAAAAAAAAAATTGAAATTTTTGAAAAAATTTGGGGTGATTAGCGGTTCTAATAGAGTTTTGTGTAAGGCTTGTATTTAGAACTTGCAAAATTCAAGGTTTTAGCATCCCCCCCCACACTTAAATTACACATTGTCCTCAATGTGTCCCAAAAATAAATTTTTAGGTTGATTAGATGTGTAAAATAGTGTTTAAAAAGCAAAAATTTGTGTTACTGGGCACTGAACACGGCCCCGTGTTATCCGGGCACGGCCCCGTGTTCAAGTGCCAGTAACAAAATTGAAATAAGAGAAACAGAAGTCTGGACACGGGGGCGTGTTGGGTGAACACGGCCCGTGTCCAGTTACCTGTACTGGGCGTTTTCTGCAGGTGGTTCGACACGGGGCCGTGTTGGTTGGGCACGGCCCGTGTTGAACCTTCTGAAAGGGAGAAAATTGTCGGGTTGCCTCGTTCTTGTGCATGGGATCATTTTTCTCGTTCCCCTTTTCATCCTTTACCACCATGAGTGTGTTTTATTCATTACAAACCATCCAAACATTAAAACCATCATTTCATTTCATCATAGAGGGAACTTACATAATCCTAAATTAAACTAGATAAAAGAAATAACAAACCATGGAGTCCTAGCCTTTACTTTATTTTAATTTAGCAAAATTTCCAAGAAATACTCAATCTTGGTTAAACAAGGCCTTAGTGAACTCCTTCTTCCGAGTGTGGTTCTCTTCAAATGTCGGCGAGCCATTCTTCTATCTCCCTTGGAAGGAGAAAAGAAGGCTCGTTGGCATTAGTTTGAGGAGTTTCAACTTCCACCGGGATCTCTTGTTGGTGTTCCATGGGAGGTTCCGCCGGAAAGTCTTCCCACCCGGTAGGGTTGTTGATTCCGAGAGCCAGGTTCCAATCCTGCTAAGGAAGGACTGGTTCCATTGGAGGTGCTACAAGAATATTTAACCTCTGGTGCAAGAGGTTAATTTCTTGGAAGCTGCTTTCAAGTCCCATCGTAAGATCGTTAATACGGTCGATAAGGACCTCCTCTACTGAAGTCATTTCGTCAAGAGCCTCCCTTAATGCTATCACATAGTGAACAAGTGTAGCTTCAATGGAGGGTCTTCTTCCTCTTCGGTTGTTTGACGAATGCACAGAAGATGTATCGCTGTTTTCACTCGACATCCTACGAAAAATAAACTAAAAATAGCTTATTTAATGAAACAGTAACCGGACACGGCCCCGTGCTCACTGAGCACGGCCCCGTGTCCATCTTTCTGCAGAGTTTTGGAACAAGGAAACTTGTATTTTTAAGTCATTTTCTGAATGTTGTAGGCCCTTTTTGGCTACTAATAACTTAAAACCATGTTTCATAACATGTTTTTACCAAGATTCTTTGAACAAAACTCATTTATCTCTACCATAGAGTTGGAGGAATTCCAAACTTTCAATGGTAGTTCTTGGAGAAAGATGAAGAAGAAGGAAATTACTAAAAGAGGAAGGGACAAGATGGGTTGTTGGAACCTTCTTTTAGACTTACCTAGGATAGTTTGAGAGAAGATTCCTGCAAATCTCTGCCCCAAGTTGGTCCAAATGTGCAGAATTCTTGGCTGCATTTATAGAAAATGACAGCAACCTGGACACGGCCCCGTGTTCAGTGGACACGGCCCCGTGTGCAGGTGGAGTTCTGACACAGTTTGTCCGTATTCTGACGTACTGATCAGAAAGGAATCTTTCGATGGACACGGGGGCGTGTTGGCTGGGCACGGCCCCGTGTCTACGGACTGTTTTATGAAGTTGTCTAGTTTTTTAAGGAACTTGTTTGTATCGGGTGGTTCCTGACTGGTTGGAACAACCCCAAAGTGCCTAATATACCTTAATTGTCCTAGACTAAGGCGAGAACGCAAGAGGTTGTCGGTGAGGGTAATTCCTATTTTCATTCTAGGTGGACAAGTCCAACCCTTTTCCGGGCTCTTGTTAAAGAAGGTATATGCCGAATCGCTCAGGTCTATGTATGCACCGAACGAAGTCGATGGAGAGTCCTTCACGGCACAATCGACACAGGGACGACTATCGTCCAAGTCTTTGCTAGGTACGAAGGTATTTTCAGGAGCAACGAGGTTGTCGGAATGCGGTTCCAACATTTCTTCATGGGTATCGTCTTGGGGCGGATTAATAAAATCCTTCCTAAGCTCTTCTATCCATTTCAGAATTAGCTTTTCTAGTTGAAATAATTCGCTAAGGAACATTTCCCCTAGAATATCTGGCTGGGCGCATTCGAGGGAGAAATAGTGGTTATTTTTACTTTCGCCCCTCTTAAGGTTGTGAGAAGATCGTGGGTCCATGTAGTGGGGCCTATAATTTAGGAAGTAGCATTTTACTTCTTCATGTTCGCCACCACATAATTGACACCACGTACCATAAGAGTGCCGAAAGTAAAAATAATTACTATCACTCATGTTTATGTCAGAAATTACCAACCGTCGGGATCTAACGGTTCTGTTTTCAGTAACTGAAACTTGGGCACGGGGGCGTGTTGAGTGGACACGGCCCCGTGTTCAGCTTACTGTCTGATGTAAAACAGGATTGCCAGTTCCAATGATTGAGCACGTGGGCGTGTTCAGCGGGCACGGCCCGTGCTGAGCTCTGCAGAAGCTGAAAAACTAAGAAAATCCTAAAAAAAATAAAAAAGAAAAATAAAAGATGATTAGGCCGTTGATTCCTAACTTTCTTAAAATCCTTGTGTCCCCGGCAACGGCGCCAAAAACTTGATGCCTGTGAAGTGTCGTATATTTTAGGTGTATATTTTAAGCCCTTTTTAACACTTATTCTAGCCAAGTTTTAAATTTATAAAACACGATATTTCACTAACACTAAACACACATATGGGCAAGTGCACCCATCGTTGAGTGTAGTATAGCGTTGGTAAGATACCGAGGTCGTCCAAGGACACAAGAGCTTTTAATACCGGTTTATCCTCAACGTCTAACCAAAATAAAAGTTTAGAAAAATGTTTTAAACTAAGAAAAATAAAAACTAACTAAAATGCTGAAAATAAAAATAAAAATAAAAACAGATAGACAAGATGAATCACTTGGTTCCGTCTCGTATCTAGTATAACCTTTGATTATTTCCGCACTTTTGCACATAATTAAGAGATTATCTTAGTTATTGTAGTAGGCCCCTCTTTTGAAGGTGACGTTACCCTCACCCCAGTAGTTTGAGTCAGCAGGGATACAATCCTAAAGGGGTGGATTATTGGAAGATAATGAATTAAGTTATTAATGCAGTATTGTGGTAGGCCCCGCTTTTGGCGGTGACGTTACCCTCGACTAAGTAGTCTGAGTCAGCAGGGATACAGTCCTAAATAGCCGGGTTATAGTATTAATAGTAGTTAACTTATGAGGGGATCAAAGAGTTTGGACCCCCGCCATCCAATACCGTGAAGTATTGAAGGAGGTCCTACTAAATTTGACCCAGGTCCATTGCAGGACCTCTAAACGCTGAACAATGGCAAGACCTTTACCAAACCGTTCCCTTAACCCCCTACCAGGTAGCCAACATACCTCCATATAGACCGTGGAGATATGAATGGTGAAAATCCTTTATTTTATATAGACAGTAAAATAATGCCAAGACACCACGGACAAACGATAAGGAAAGATCACCTTCAACATAAGTAACTAGTTATTAAAGTCATTAATACAAAACCAAATAAAAAGTGCAAAAGATTAGAAATAAAAAGTATTATACTAGACACTTTGTCTTCACCAAGTGATGTAAGAGACTTAGGCAATCATGGCCTTGATTGTCAAGAACTCTTACGATCAATCTTGGATCCCGAGACGACTCACACACTCTATGATGGACAATGGATGATGGTGGTGGATGATGGTGTTGTGATGGTGGTGGGTGGTGGATGAAGTGTGAGAGAGGTGGTGTGCCAAGGGATGAGATGAAATGAATCCAAGCACTCCTATTTATAGGCTGAACAGAGAGCTGGACACGGCCCCGTGTCCGTTGGACACGGCCCCGTGCCCGTCTGACACTCTCTCTCCTCATTAATTGTAATTCGCAATTACAATAAATGCGCCTGCTGTACTTTCGACACGCCCCCGTGTCCGCTGAGCACGGCCCGTGGTGGGCAATAGAAGCTTCTATAGGTTTGTCTTTTCTGCTGCTTCTTGGGCACGGCCCCGTGCTGGCTGAGCACGGGGCGTGTTCAGCCTTCTGTTTTCTCTATTTTGCTTTGGAAGGTGCCGTTGAGGGTTCGGGCAATCCACTAATGTTTCTTTTCTTGTATTTATGTTGGATTTAGCTGTCTTTTTGCTTCTTTTGCGTTTTTGAGCTCATTTAATCCTGAAAATACAAAAGGAAGACAAAAACACTCTTTTTCCAATATTAGTACTAAAAAAGGGTTAGTTTTATGCCTCATTTGATGTAATTTATATGTTGCATTTTACACACATCATTTTTCTTATTGCTTTAAACGTCAGGATACAGTGCAGGATATTGACCAGATCGCTAAGTGTTACAACGCTTTTGTGCGAAAGTGAAAATTGCTAGAGAATCAGTGCAAGAGTGTAGTGAGTGTTGATGTGATGTCCTATTTGATCTGATATACCTACCTATTTATAGTAACGAATTACAAACGAAAATTCCTATAAATATGGGATGCTCCGAATATTCCATTCTTAACGTTGTAGACCGAGTAATGCGGCTTCAACGTCTTTATTTGAACGACTTGGACCGAGTCTTCCGCGGAATGAGTCCTTGTGAACGTTGCTAGCTTCTAACCCGCGTACCTGCACATAATCCGTTAGTGATCCTGAGGATACCATTCAGGATGTTACCAATATCCTGAATCAGCATCCCGGATGTGAACAGATATCATATAACCAAGATATAACCCAAGATATTTCTCAGGATATGGGCTCAGAATTTCACCCATAACAATTGTCCCTAAAAATGTTACCGTTTAGTATCCTGCCACTAACGGTTACATTTTTCACGGAGATCGAGGCAATTAAGAGATAAGACCCATGATGTGACCGTTTGCAACTACTCAGCCTATATTTACTCATTGCACCCTATATCTTCTCATCCCCATCTCTTTTTTAATCACTACCGATAAGGAAAAAGGTAAACATTCTCTCTCTAATCTTCATCTTCATCCTCCTTTTCCGGTCAAAAAATCAGGCGATCAAATGCCGAGACAGACAAGATCCAGTTCTGGTGATTCGGCTCCCACATTTATCCAGCAGAATCTTCTCCAAGAACCGGAGAAAGAGATATGCTCTTTTGATAGTGCCCACTTGTCGGCTCTCAAATCCTCCGGTATCTTTCCGGAAGGAACGGTATTCCGGCCGTTCGACCGAGAAATCCGGTCGGATATGGTCTCCAATGAGTGGTTGTGCTTTAGTGTTTTTCCCTTCACTTTAGGGTTACGGTTCCCCTTTCCAGACTTTATCACCGAATTCTTCAACATTACAAAAATCTCTTTTAGCCAAACAATGCCGATGCTTTGGCGTGTTCTGTCCGTTCTTGACCAGATCAAGAAAAACCACCTCCCTGATCTTTCTGTTCATGATCTCCCCCTAGCTTACCAGCTTAGATGCCACGGATCATGTAGATTTTTGTTTTATTCCACCTCCGGCGACCCGCTGATACTTCGTGCCACCAGGAACGAGGATAATTGGCAATCTAAGTTCTTCTTTGTAAAAAGAGACTCAATCCCTGGTGGAATGGAATATCCGGTGAAATGGTTGAAAAAGGGTAGGATTTAGGGTTTAAGGATGATCCTGCCTCTTATCCTGTTCCATATCCTGAACTGATCAACTTTCTTTTTTCTGTTGTGAACGCAGCTGATTTTAGGAAGATTGCACCTCCCCTTGTTGATTCACAAAAAAGGATTGACGCCATCAGACTCCTTCCAGAGGTTGAAAGAAGTTTCAACCCGTCTCCACCATCTCCAAGTCCTCTTTCTAGTGCAAACATGTCTGGTAAGGATCCTGCAAAATATCCTGTACATACATGTCTTTATTTGATATACTTAGGAGAAATTTTACTCCCTGTATGCAGACTCCAGCAAGGTTCCAGTCTACCTAGACCTTGACGAACTTGACAGCTACCCTACTCCAGTCACGGTCAAGAAAGAGACCCCTGCTGCCACCAGCTCCAAGCCGCTCCCGGCTTCTAAGGCTAATCCGAGGACTCGTGCTTCCACAGCAAAAAAGAGGAAAGGTCCTGAAGTCAGTGCCCCAGGTCCAGAAGGGTTCTCCTACGATGAACTCAGCTTTTCTGACTCCTTAGAGCCAATGACATCCTTCCTCAACAAGGTAATATCTTGCTACATATCCTGCACATATATCCTGATAGGATATCCTAACAGGATATCCTGGTTAATATATTCTGACTCATACCTGAATTTGATGTGCAGGGCCTCCAGCATTTGCTCCACCTGTACAATGATGTCTGTGGTACTGCTGTACTCCATGAAGCCAGGATTAAACAGCTCGAAAGTACCGTTGCCGACCAAGGTGCCATTGCTGAAGCAAAGACCCGGCACTACGAGGGCATGCTGAAGAAGGTCACCCAAGATGCTGAGCTCAAACTTGCCACTGTCCAAATGGATCACGAACAGGCCATGGTTTCTTTCCGGGAAGGAATCAAAGCCTCTGCTATCGTCTCCCTGCTACAAGCTCGCATCAAGATGGCCTACGAGGCCAAGGAGACAGGCCTTGTATGCCCATCCTGGCCGGTTGAATCCTGGGTGGCCAAGCTGAAGGAGCTTGGAGGCAAAGCTGTGCCACTTCCTGCTGAAGCCGGAGAATCCTCTAAGTCAGCAGAGGTGGTAGACAAGGCTGGAGATAAGAAGGATGCTGGAGAGGATGCTGGGACAGATGCTGGTGAGGATGCTGCTCAGGATGCTGAAGCTGAAAAGGCAGAGAAGGTTAGAGAAGATGCCGCTGTGTGAGGGCATTCAGGTGGGCAATGATGGATATATGTGCCAAGGCCGGAGCCCACCTTTTTAATTTTGATTGTTGGCTTGTAACCTCAAACAATTTACTTTTCCTGCATTTTACTTTTCTGCACTTAAACAATGTGATGGCCATTGGTGGAGGGATCCTGAGTTTCAGGACGAAGCCCTTGGCCATCATCGTTAGTACGTTTTGCTTTTGAACAATATAACAGTTGGAGGTGGATGGGTCTCAGTTTGAGACAAAACCTTCAACTGTTAAGTACATAGGGTAAGAAACTATTTGTGCTCTTGGTGGATGGACCTTGGTTTGAGGTGAAACCAAGAGGACATCTTTTGATATGTTAATATAACTTTCCTTTAGCTTTATTCTTGTTATTACACCTTTATTACATGAATTTTACTTTTAAAGATAGTTTTGTTTGATCATATTTGGGAACCCATTGTAAGTGTATCCTGAAAGACATCCTGCTCAGGATACTGAAATACAATCTATAAATTATCCAAATAAAAAGGAGAGATCATACCAGAGATTCTTAAAGAATCAATTTCAATCTTCCATCATAAGTATGTCCCCAGTGCCCACTTACAAACTTGGATCCATCCTTTGAATAGTATAATGTATGTCCCCTGTGTTCGACACAGAAATGCAAATGTATTCACACTTTGGCTTGAATAAATTCCGAACACCCCGAGGAAAAACCCTTGATATCCTGAAATGAATCCTTAGCATACTGGGGATAAACCCTTAATATCCTGGGGATAAACCCTGATATCCTGGGGATAAACCCTGAGTTTCATGCGCTACAGGCGAGAGTGTATAAACTCCAAATCTTAGAAAGGTGAAAACCTTTAAACCTTAGAGAGTATGAAAATACCCTTTCGTGAGAGTGGGTGATCAATCCTCATATACCTTCAGGATCCAGGATGTAGCCAACAGTAACGAAATTGTCAGCCACTTTTACATGAACTGGTCCCGCTACCTTGAACTATACCTAGATAACTTGCGCTCCAGGCGAGGTGTTTAAACCCAATTCGAAAGAAAGGTGAATACCTTTAAACCTTTGAAGGGATCAGGATCCCTTAAACGTGAGAGAGGGGGCCAATCCTCTAATCTTTCGAGTTATCCTGAGTGCATATCCTTGAGCTATATCCTGAAACATATGCTGCAAAACAACTGTAAACTAAGGTGGGTGTTAGCTTGGCTAACACCCCTCCGATGCTTAAGTCAGTATTGGGTTCAAGATAATAAACAAATATATTTAAAAGAGATAGAATACATACCATTCTGAGATAGAAATTCTATTCTTACTTGAAATAGAGCTTTAAGTGTATTGCATTCCAGGATCTCGGTAGCATATCCCCTTCCATATTCTTGAGTCGATATGCTCCTTTCCCTGCTTCTGACTCAACTTCATATGGTCCTTCCCATTTTGGAGCTAGCTTGCCATCGGCAGGATTAGTGGTATTTTGAAAAGCCTTTCTTAGCACCCAATCACCAACTCGAAATCTCCTAGTCCGTATATTCTTGTTATATGCTCTGGATATTCTTTGTTGATATGCTGCCATCCTTAGCCTTGCTGCATCTCTTTTTTCATCTATAGTATCCAAATCTCGACATAAGGCTTCATGATTCTGTTCAGGATCCTGTAGGATAGATCTTGCAGGAGGTATCGCCATTTCCGTTGGAATCACTGCTTCTGATCCAAATACCAAGGAAAATGGGGTTTGGCCGGTTGCATTCTTTACCGTTGTCCTATCAGCCCACAAAACAAAGGGTAATTCTTCTGCCCATCTTCCTTTTTTGGCTCCAAGTCTCTTCTTTAAGTTATTGACAATTATCTTGTTTGAGGATTCAGCTTGTCCATTCGCTTGAGGATGTACCGGAGTAGACGTGATCATTTTGATTCCCCAACTCTTGCAAAAGTCAGTAGTCCTCTTGCTTATAAACTGGGACCCATTATCACAAATGATTTCAGCTGGTACCCCAAACCTGGTCAGGATATTCCTCTTTATGAAGGATACTACTTCTTGGTCTCTAACTTGAACAAATGCTTCAGCTTCAACCCACTTAGAGAAATAATCCGTCATTGCTAGCATAAAGACTTTTCCTCCCAGAGCTTTTGGTAACTTCCCTACTATATCCATCCCCCATTTCATGAATGGCCAAGGGGAAGCTACAGGATATAGTGGTTCAGCTGGTTGATGTAGTATGTTACTATGCCTTTGACATGCATCACACCTTCGAGCATATTCTGCAGCATCTTTCCTCATCGTTGGCCAATAATATCCTGTCCTTAATACTTTCGAGAACAATGATCTGCCCCCAGTGTGGTTACCACAATCCCCTTCATGTATATCCTGAAGTACTTCTTTGGCTTCAGGATCCTCCAAGCACCTCAAATACGGTCCTGCAAGAGATTTCTTGTATAAAACATTATTTATAATAGTGAATCGTGATACCTTCATCCTAAATGCCTTAGGATTTTCATCTCCGGGGATGTGTCCTTCCTTGAGATATCTCATGATTGGAGCCGTCCAGGATTTAGGATCCTTTTCAGGATACTCTGCTCCAGGATCCTGAATACCCGCTACTTCTTTATCCTGAGGATTCGTTGCAGGATACAAGATATGTAATATTGGTATTTGGGTCACTTCTGGTATCCTGATCGATGATCCCATATTTGCTAAGGCATCTGCTTCAGCATTATCCTCCCTTGGTACCTGTTCATGTGTAAAAACATCGAAATATCCTGCTAATTTTTTGAGAATATCGAGGTATTCGATTAATTTCTCACCCTTAACTGCATAGGATCCATTAAAATGGTTAGTAATTAACAAGGAGTCAACATATACTTGCAAATTCTTGATACTCATATTCTTAGGCAATTCTAATCCTGCAATTAAAGCCTCATACTCTGCTTCATTATTAGTAGCAGGGAATTCACACCTAATAGCCTGGGGTAATATGTCCCCCTGTGGCGATTTTAGTAGTATTCCCAATCCTACTCCTCTTACATTAGATGCACCATCAGTATATAACGTCCAGGATCCTGAGGATTCTCCTAACTGTTGGACTTCTAGGTCTACCTCATCCTGAATGTCACTACTGAAATCAGCCACAAAGTCAGCTAAAGCCTGAGACTTTATGGCATTTCTAGGTTCATATACTAAATCATAAGCACTCAACTTTACTGACCACTTGGCCATCCTGCCTGACATCTCTGGTTTCCTAAGCACATTTTTGACAGGATAATTTGTTTTAACATGAATCCTATGTGTCTCAAAGTAATGTCTAAGCTTCGTTGATGCCATAACTAGTGCTAGTATCAATTTTTCTAAATGAGAATACCTAGTTTCAGCATTTAACAAACTTTTACTAACATAATAAACAGGATATTGCTGACCTTCATGATCCTTTATAAGGACGGCACTTACAGCATTCACTGATACTGCGAGGTATAGGGATAGTGGTTCACCATTCTCAGGCTTCATCAGTAGAGGTGCAGTTGAAAGATATTGCTTCAAATCCTGCAGGGCTGCTTCATGCTTCTCACCCCATTCGAATTTCTTGTTCTTCTTCAGGATATCATAAAACTCTTTGCATTTCTCTGAGGATCTTGAAATAAATCTGTTTAATGCTGCCACTCGCCCTGTTAATCGTTGAACATCCTTCATATTTGAGGGTGATTTAATATCCATGATGGCTTTAATCTGCTCCGAGCTCGCCTCTATTCCTCTTTTGGTCACCATATATCCTAGAAATTTTCCTGCCCCCACTCTGAAATGACACTTAGCAGGATTTAGCTTCATGTTATATTGATCCAGGATATCAAATGCTCCTTTAATATCCTGGAGGTGATCCTGAGCTTTCCTTGATTTTACCACCATATCGTCAATGTATACCTCCATGGTGTCCCCCAGCTTGTCTTTGAACATCATGTTTACCAATCTCTGGTATGTTGCACCTGCATTTTTCAAACCAAAAGGCATAGTCGTATAACAATAAATACCTGTTGGTGTCATGAAGGCAGTATCCTCCTGGTCAGAAGGCTCCATTTGAATCTGCTGAAATCCTGAGGATGCATCCATGAAGGTCAACATTTCATGCCCGGCAGTAGCATCCACCATTGCATCAATGTGAGGAAGAGGAAATGGGTCTTTAGGACAAGCCTTGTTCAAGTCTGTGTAGTCTACACAGACTCTCCATTTCCCATTTTTCTTCTGTACCACGACTACGTTTGCTAGCCATCTTGGAAACTTGACTTCTCTGATCATCCTGGACTTCAACAATCTTTCAACTTCCTCTTGGATAATCGTATTCCGCTCAGGAGCAAATTTCCTTCTTTTTTGCTGAACAGGCTTGAATGATCTGTCAATTCCAAGCTTGTGAGTGATAATGTCTTTGGATATACCTGTCATATCCTCATGCTTCCATGCAAACGTTGACATCCTGCATTTCAAAAAGTTAGTTAACTGCTCTTCAATATCCTGAGGGATATTGGTTCCTACGAGCACCGAGATATCAGAATTATCCTGATCCAGGATAATTGTCTTCACATCCTGCTCGGAATCCTCCACGATATCCTGGGCCCGCATCTTTAATTGCTATGCTGTACTAGGCTTGGTTGAGGATTTCATCGAGGATGAGTAGCATTCTTTCGCCTCCTGCTGATCACTATCAACCTTGACAACTCCCCAAGGGGTAGGGATCTTGATACATTGGTGATATGTTGATGGCACAACCTTCATATCATGAATCCATGGTCTTCCCAGTATGATGTTATAGCAGGATAGAGAATCCATCACACAGAATCGTTGTATCGAGTTGACTCAACATATACTGGTAACTTTATCTCTCCCACTATGTTCCTAGCCTCTCCACTGAACCCAACAAGCACGGTGGACTTCGAAGTGATATCCATCGGAGATACATTCATTCTCTTCAGAGTCTCTAGTTGGATTATGTTGACGGAGCTGCCATTATCAACCAATATCCTGCGTACAAAATGGTTAGCCACATATAATGTTATTACCAGAGCATCATGATGAGGATCCGGGACAGTATCCCTGTCATCACCATCAAATGTGATCACTTTGTCAGTTGTGAGGGTAGTCATCCTGACAGGTTTGTCTCCCCTTTCGGCCTTAGCTTCTTTTGCATGTCTCTTCGCCGCCGAATACGAAGTCCCACAAATGTCGGATCCTCCCGAAATAAAGTTGATTATCTTGGCATCCGCGGGAGGTAACGCTGCTCGCTCAGGATCCTTCTCAGTATCCTGACCCTTATTCTTCTTTCTCCCTAAGAGATCTTTCAGATATCCCTTGCTTAGAAGATAGCTTATTTCTTTTCTTAGAGCAATGCAATCCTCAGTTACATGTCCGAAATCTTCGTGGAAGGCACACCATTTTGACTTATCTTTCCAATCGGCTTTTTGTTGATTCTTTCGAGGCCACCTAGCCTTGTCTCCTAAACCCTGCATGGCATACATCAATTCAGGAATGTTAACAGAAAAGCAATATTCAGATAATTCAGGATATTCTTCAGGATCCTCGTCTTCGATAGCATTCACTTTCTTGTTTTCATTTCTACCATATGGCTTAGAGCGATATGGCTTAAATGAGGATTCTGACTTCCTATTAGTTGACTCATAGGTGTTGGATGAGTTCATCCTCTCTTGCATCTTTCTGTCATCCTCCAATCGAATATATCTTAGGGCCCTGTTTCGAGCTTTATCCAAGTTCCTGCATGGGTTCATTACAAGGTCTTGGTAAAATTGAGAATCTTTTTGCAGCCCCATCTTGAAAGCTTGCACAGCTGTTGCAACATCAAGATGCGGAATGTCTAAGGATTCCCGGCTGAACTTGTTCACATAATCCCTTAGGGATTCTTGAGGCCCCTGTGTTATCCTGTAGAGGTCACTTGTTAGTTTTTCAAAGCTTCTACTACAAGAAAACTGACTATTAAATAAATTCACTAGGTGAGCAAATGATGTAATCGAATGAGGAGGAACATTTAGGAGCCATTTCAAGGCTGATCCTGTTAAGGTAGAACCAAAACCCTTGCACAAGCATGCTTCCTTGAGCTCCAGAGGGATAGGGTTAATCTCCATTCTTTCCCTATACTGGGCAATATGCTCTTCAGGATCCGTAGTTCCATCATAAAGCTTCATGTTGGGGGTTTGAAATCTCTTTGGAATCTCAGCATCACAGATAGGATATGCAAAGCGAGATATCCTGTGGCTGTCTTGGGACACTTCCGGGATTGGCTGGACCACTCCAGGTACACTGGATATCATGTCCTTCAACTTCTGAAGCTCCCTAGTAAATGCTGATGTTACACCTGTATCCTGCAAAGATCCACTATTGTTAGCAGCATGAGTATTATTATTATTTGACACGTTACCCGTCTGAGGATTATGCCCATATCCTGAAGCATATCCTGAGCTCCTCATGGTTGACATCCTGACCGAGGAGGGTATTTCAGGAGTATGATTCTGAGGAAGGCTGGGCACAATATTCCCCCTATTATCCTCAGTGTACACAGCCGAACTGAAGTTCAAAGTTCTGGGTTGTAATGGAGTGACGATATCCTCAGCAGATCTGCTCGAGCCAGACTTTAGGAGTTGTATTTCCCTCAACAGCATTTGGTTTGTTTCCTGTTGCTGCCTCATTTATTCCTGCACACTTCCAAATAAGGTTAGAATTTCATCATTAGAAGCTAAAATGGGAGCAGATCCCTGAATACTCCGAGTAGGGATAATATCCTGAGGTTGTGAAGAAGATTGCATCCTTGGAGGAGGTGGTGGAAGCACCGGACCAGTAGTAGCAGAAGTTGTAGCAGACACAGTGGAGGAGCTCATGTTTGATCTTGAGGCCATTGTAAACAATGTGGCAAAAAGTTTTGAAAACAGAAAACCGATTAACGATTTCACAAAGATTTTTAGTAAAGAGAGCACCACTTGCCCCACGGTGGGCGCCAAATTGTTTTGGTCAAAAATTACCGAAGCAATTAAGTGATCAAATTAGTTAAGTGAGGTAGTGTGCTAAAAAGTGTGTTGAAAATATGCTGGTTAAGTTGTTTGGAAAAACAGTATTCAGGATACGGCTCAGGATATTGAGTTGTATCCACGATCAAACAATGAGCAAAAAGTAAAGGGGGTGACACAAGATATACGAGGAAAGCCCTTGATCAATCTAGATCGCCGGCATAAAGCCTCAGGAGCTGACAATCGCAACTGCCTTGTTCTTCTTATTGCTTTAAACGTCAGGATACAGTGCAGGATATTGACCAGATCGCTAAGTGTTACAACGCTTTTGTGCGAAAGTGAAAATTGCTAGAGAATCAGTGTAAGAGTGTAGTGAGTGTTGATGTGATGTCCTATTCGATCTGATATACCTACCTATTTATAGTAACGAATTACAAGCGAAAATTCCTATAAATATGGGATGCTCCGAATATTCCATTCTTAACGTTGTAGACCGAGTAATGCGGCTTCAACGTCTTTATTTGAACGACTTGGACCGAGTCTTCCGCGGAATGAGTCCTTGTGAACGTTGCTAGCTTCTAACCTGCGTACCTGCACATAATCCGTTAGTGATCCCGAGGATACCATTCAGGATGTTACCAATATCCTGAATCAGCATCCCGGATGTGAACAGATATCATATAACCAAGATATAACCCAAGATATTTATCAGGATATGGGCTCAGAATTTCACCCATAACAGCTGCATCCCCGAAAGGAATCTTTGGTGTCGATCAGTTTTAACCAAAATGGGTCTTAGCGAGATCCACGTGTATTCCCACTTCGTTGATTTTATGACCAGAAGGTACCTCTCGAATCCAGAAATTACATTTAACAAGACTTCACGCGGAGTAGCTCCTCCCTCAGGAGCTCTAAAATAAGATACAAATGCCACCCATGATGTTCCTTTCTCCTGGAAATGACCCAAAACGTCATCGATAAACACGGTCGATTCATGTGGTCCATAAAGCTGCTGGTGTGTTGATTAACTCAATGGTTATGGTGTACAAAGTCGCACTGGCTGTATTATGTTCGATATGCCATTCCAGGAACATTCTCCCCTTGGACTTCCATCTGATAATAGCTTGTTCGTTAATCAATCCTCGAATGGAAGCTTGTCCCTCGTAACTGGTCAACAAGGTGTTACTACATGGTCGAAGCGAACGGTTCTTGACTGTCACCTTGCTGAGTTCTCGATAATCCGTACACATACGAAAAGGCTTATCTTCACAGATATAACTGGGGCTCCCCCAAAGCGAAAAACTAGGTCCGATAAAATTCATGTCCAATAGTTCCTGTAGTTGATTTGGCAGTTCCTGCAACCTTCCTGATGTGAGACGATAAAGAGTACTAGTAATAAGGGCTGCTTCTGACATGATACCAATCTGATATTCCACCTGACGATGTGAAGGTAAACCAGATAGTTCTTCTGGTAGCACATAGGGAGAAATCACGAACCATTGGTGGATCCTCGATCCTCTTTTCCTTAGCTTTAACATCAGTAACGAGTGCTAACATCACGGGGTAACCCTTCCGTGGACACTTCTGGCCTTCATTGCTGAATTGATGCTAACCTCTGCACCACTCCGATACTTTATGATAGACGACAACTTTCTCCTCACAGGGTATATCTACGCGATATCTAGATAACCAATCCATACTGACTACTGCATCAAAACTATCAAGGGTAGTAGAAAAGAAGGTCGATGTCGAACACTTGTCCCACAAGGTCGAGTTTGCATCCCAACGAACATATGAAGTTTCAATTGGCTTGGCATCAGCCGATTCCACAACAGGTTCGGTTTCAAGAAACATTAGGGTTAAGCAGAATAGAGAGGAAGCGATTAGCTACCCATACAAGCTACCATGTTGCTATAATCCTGGCGTCGCTCACGCCAATCCTATATGCCCCTCCATGAGCATCATTTCCCGTGTTGTTGTACTCGTTACGAGGATTTCAAGTATTGACGTCGTTCCCTTGGTTGTTGTCGTTTTGATTTAACAACGGCCACTTCATGGCGTAGGCACCTTCATTTCCATACTGTTGGTTACCATTACAAGTACCTTGATGTTGTCGTGACTGTTGCCTCTGATGCTATTGTTTGAAATGGAGCTCTACGATCTTTCACCGACAGGGTCCATCTTTTCACATTCCATGCTACTTGCTAAGGCACTACTCACTGTGCGGGAAGTTTCACATTCCACTCTATAGTCAATTGTCATCGCTTATGTCCTGATTGATTCGTAAAGGTTGACTCCCATCAGTCGCTGACCAGGGTTAGGGATTCGATTGCAGTCACTTGTTGGTGTTCGTTGTCGGTAATCTGGGTCGTCCTAATACTGAGGTTGGCATGGTACTACGCTCATCTTCTTGTCCATCGATCTTGCATGTCGATTGATTAATACACGGTATGCTGCTAGAGTGTTGCAGAAGTGATCGCATTTCGGGATCTAAGGTGTCAGTACATTGAGTTCCAGCAACCAAAGAGGAGTGTGAGAGGTATAGACCAATCATTGATGTTGCAACATCCAACTCAGGGACGTTCGTACAAGCACCTAACATTCTACACAGTTCGCTAGGCGTTCAGATGGGTGTTCAGGTAATACTCGATAGCATCGAGATTCGAAAGGTTTCAGAGGGAAATGAAAAGATCACATTCGAGTAGGAGACAATTACTACTATGACTCCT
Source organism: Helianthus tuberosus (assembly GCA_030545235.1). Lineage (NCBI taxonomy): Eukaryota > Viridiplantae > Streptophyta > Magnoliopsida > Asterales > Asteraceae > Helianthus > Helianthus tuberosus. Next base: position 17,505 of record JARYGA010021987.1, read on the forward strand.
ATAAATTTGTTACGTTTCTCATTGATCGAATGATTAAGCAGAACCCCTTTTTCACTCGTTAGGCCTCATTGGGACTCGCATGCACCTCACATTATTATTATGTGTGCACCCACAATAATATTGTGATTTGCATGCTCATCTCAGGTCCTCCTAACTCATGTCAAATGGTTCCTCAAACTCGAATGCCAATAAGAGGTTATCAAAACGATAAGATCGCAAGAATTTAAGGACTACGACATGCTATCAACGCATCATAATGTAAGCAAGCAATTCATGTAATCATGCTATAGTGACGAGTGTGTGTTTGTACGCTACATCATAAACAAATGTACACTACTGATGTAATGTATACCACAGATGAAAAGATGAACCTTGCAATCTGGAGTTGAGTGTCATGGTCATATTCACGTATTCATAATTGTTCGGTTATAGTCTGGTTTCATAAAAACGTTTTTAAAACCAAGTTCACTATAACCAGTGGCTCTGATACCAAACTGTCACACCCTCAAAATTCCACTTGCGGAAACACCGCGGGGCGTGTGACGTACCAGGATCTTAGCCACCAATCACACTGAACTCATAAATATATTCAAATAAAACTTTCATTCATTATCATAAAGGGATACAAAACGTTACATATAATTTATTGTACACAGCGGAAGCATAACTTATTTGTTAAGTATTTCATAAACCACGGGTACGTAAACCATTAGACTTGTGTTGCGATTCCATGTATCTCGACCCATGACCACTCCAGCCTTCCAGACAGCAAGTTCAAAGATATAACCCTACAGACCTGCAAGCATGCAGACAAGTGTGTCAGACGACGCTTGTGAGTTCAAAGTTTTGTTAACGTGTTTAGTTACTAGTTTCCAGTTTAAAACATTTTAATGATTCGTTGTTAATCACACGCTTACCATCGATGGCTCCAGATTATTTGCCTAGTCCTCCAATGCCTGTATCATAGTAATGGTCAAGATTGGGGTCATTAGTTCACTCACGTCCTCCCCGGTATGGTGTGAGGGTGCCAAACCTAAATAGCGCTATTAACTAATACCCCGTTGCCTCCCCGGCAACAATCGGTAGAAGGGACTTGAGTGATAGATATACGTGTATTAACCAACAACCCAGGTTTAACATTCCAGTCAAACCCATTTACCCGACATTCCTCCCCGGAACATTTACCAGATGTCCCTCCCCGGGACGCATTCTTGGAAAAATAGCAGTGAACTCACCTTAGATTGCTCGGTATGTCACATCACATTACACGTACCAAGTTGGTCAACCATACCCTACCGTGGTTACCAAGAACAGTCAGTTTTCGTAAACACATATCCAATTCGCGTTTGCAACAAGTCGCACAAAATACCGTTAACACATATCACATAGCAAGCATTCAGATTTCATACACGTTTAAAAAACAGTTCATGTTCCCAACAATGGTTACCAATAATATCAGCTTTTACAATCAATAAAGTTCACAGTTTACATCTATCACCAGATCACAGTATAACATGCAACTAATACACATTACCTTTCACAAGTTCACATCTCATGTGAATGTCACCATGAAAACACATAACAGGTGGGTTTGCTGATCATACTAGCCAAACCAAATTTCTTATTTCTGTGCATATGTAACACAGATCTCATACATACAGTTATCTATATCATCTTCATTATCATAAGGCCTACTGTTCAACCCATACACCTGACGAAGTGCCCCCTGGCGACGAAATACCTCGGTGATGAAACATCTCGGTGACGAAACATCTCGATGACGAAACATCTTATGCCCCAATCAGTTACAGTTTCGTGTTTCCCTAGATCCCTAATCCTCTAATAGTTTCAACACATTTCAACGACTAATCGTCAAGTTCCCGATTATCATCAACATGTAACAAGACATTAACAAACCACATATTCATATCATCGTTACCATCATAACAATCATCCTATTAATTCTAACAGAACAGTAATCATCAAGGCACACAAACGCTAATTTCCATAATCCAATTCGTCATACCACCACCAAATCTTTATGTATGTCATACAGCACAATCGATCAATATAACCATCATAACAATCCTAAATCAGATCATGCTCAATTCAGTTTCCAAACAATACCCTAACTCATGCTTTAACCCTACGCTTGCACAGACACTTCGAAGGAGAGGACTTCGATTGATCAGGAGAAGGGGCTGCCGACGTGCACGAGTGGGAGAGAGTTTAGGGTTATTGATTTATAGTTAATGTTCTAAACAATTGGGCCGTGCAACAGATTGGGCCAAGGCCCCATCCGACGAAACTCTCCTTCGACAAAAGTCCTTTTTCGTCGAGCTAAATGATGACGAAGGATCCCATCTTTCGTCGGGGGAGATTAGTGGTGAATAACTCTCATTAACTATAATCAACACTACACATATCACATAACTATTAATTAATCATAAAAACTACACATTTAACATCTAACACCCAAGCACAAAACGTTAATCATTCATATAAACCACACGACACTACGTAAATCAAATTGTAAAAAAAACGAGAACGTGACGTCAGTGATGTGTAAAGGAGAGACCTTGGAATCTCGGGTTGTCACATGTAGCACCGTCACAACCACCAACCGTAAACACCAAACCCTAGAAAATTAGGGTTTCACACACCAGAATCAACACCGTCTCCACTGAGCCAGAAAGCACTCCGGAAATAGGAACCAACCCACAGGGCTCCGACAGAACGGAGAAAACCTAGATCGGAAGAGGAGAAGGCAGACGAAGCTTTGGAAAGCAGCGGAAGGAATCACCAGAGCCCGAGTCAACCTTGGGGCTCTGATTCCATGTTACAAAGCTCAAATCCAAAGAAGGCACAGGTTTATTCAAATGAAAGACAAGATCAGTTACACCGAAGTAATCAACTAGTCATCACAGATTGACTGGTTGAATCATATGTTGAACAAGATCACAGACCAGAAGCAACAAGCCCTAAACTCACGTATTTTACTTGTGAGAAACAAAGGAAAACAAGAGACACAAAATGATTGAGAAGAGAGCTGATTATGCTCGTGTGTAGACAACAGCAGCACGAACTCCATTTAAGGAGAAAGCAACCCTAACCAGCTGGAGCCCAAAGGAAGACAGCTGGAGCCCAAGACTTGAGCCCAAAAAGGAGCAGGCCAGCGACAAGAGAGGAGCGGCCCAAAGACAGTAGGCGAACCAAGAAGCCAGCAAGCCCAAGAACCTCACAAACAAAAAATAAAATAAAAAGGATTAGACGAAATTATAAAAGGATAGGCACATTTACACTGTCATTTTAACACTGTATAATGTTTAACCGTTAAGAGGCAAATGTCTGACCAATTCAGATTAGAGGTCTTAACTATTCAGACTACGTATAATGCTTAACCATTCAGAGGCAAATATCTGAACCATTCAGACATCTGCTCGTGAAACAAACAGCCTGAACCATTAAGTGCTGAACCAGTAAGATGTCTGAATCATTAAGAGCTTCATTAAGATGTAAACAAACAGCCCCTAACATTTTTAAACAGGGTTTATAAAAAGAAATGTATATATTTTCTAGGTGTTAAACTTGAGTAAGTACACTTCACTAGACGATTATCTTCTCTGTTTCATTAATCTCTCTACATTTGTACATGGTAAGTCCTTAGGTGAACTACCTATCTCTTGCATGCCCAACTAATTTTAAAGTGGCTGGCTACCGAAACACAAATGAAATAATATTTTTTAATTGTAACTCAACATAAAAAGAGTGAAAAGGAGCCTAAACAGAATATATGACTATAATTAATTTTAATTAAAATTTATATAATCCGTCCCTCTTGAGGACGGACATCTCTTCTCCCTCTCGTGTAAAAATCCCCTCCTTCACATACCGTCCGTGTGGACAGACTCAAGAAACACAGTTTCTTGCCTTCTGTCGTCCACCTAATTAAGCATCATGGCATCAGGCCACCGATAGACCGTAGTAGACGTCCCTAAAATCGTCTGTTAGAGATGGTCTAATTAAGCATGCCAGTATTTAAGGTTATGATTTCACCCTCGGCTGCTAAGCCAAGTGTCATAGTCCTAGATTAGTGTTTTCGTCAAGACTACCCGTGGGCCAAAACCCTTACACCCGAGTTCACTCTTAAATTACCAAAACAAATACTTTATCGAGTTTACACTTCACTTGAGTGACTTGTTCCGGTTTTTTACTAGTCCGGTCCAGTCAACTCCGGGCTAAAATGAACCCAACTACGAGAGAAACAGGAAACAAGTGACATGAAATAAGAAATTTAATATGTCATATTATTAATCCGACTCGCTTCAATACAATACAAATGTCACACAAAGACGAACCCAAATACTTACACTTCACAGTTTTCTAGAGTGGTCATAATCAAATACAACCAAACCCAAACCAACTAACAAACCATAACAATGTCCTTGTTTCTAACATACTCGTATGAAGTAAACTGATTTAGAAGCTACAATAATACATATACCAAATACACCAGTTCATTAATTTAATGAACTTCCATAACTATCAAATTTCACGGGCAGTTCGCGTTTCTGCCCGGTCCACCATAGTAAATATAGCTGCCCCAACCATCATTCTTGCCCGTTTGAACATCGTAGCAATTGGGTTGCTCAGTGAATGTGTCTATATCTTTTGGGGCTCTAAGACTGTTTGATCCGTCTACTATTTGAACATTTCTGAAGTAACTGGACTTACCAAAGCCTTCTTCGGGGAAATGACCGCTGCCCATTTGGGTGGTGGTGTGCTGCCCGTCAGAGGCGGAGTTCACCACCTCACCGCCCCATTGGATCATTGATGCACTTTCGCTTAAATAAGAAAAGAGTGAGCCGGGCCAATATCCGAGCACATTTCCTTTACCAAATTGCATCCACCAGTTTCCTTGCTCGGGGTCCTAATCGATTGCACCAAAGTAATTACATAAATGTGTGTAAATTTATGTTTTTTAGTATTTATTTGTTAGTGATAGCGGCATAGCGCATGCAAGGTTTGTGCTTGGTATAGGTCAAAAATAGACATCGGGTGACTTTCAACCCGTTTGAAATCAAACTTAACCTAAATCGGGCCGTATATGGATCAAAATTGGCACTTCTAAATCTCAATATGAGTAATTATGTCATTTTGTTAGAAGTGGCATCTTTATTTATAGATTAGGTGTTTTTTTTGTTTTGTAAGACTTAGGGTATACGGAGTGGGTGTCTAAACTTGTGCGGTGAAGACTTTGCCGAGCGGCAAACACCGGCGCCATCTTCTTTACCGTGCGGCAATGTTTGTCGATCAACAATGGGTTACCGATCGGTACACATGGGGAGAACATGGGAGTTGCAGTTATCACGTGGGAGAGGCAGTGATGTGTGTGTGTATGTTTGACTTTAACATATATATATATTTTTTTTAAATGAAAAAAAAAAAAGTTTACCACTTTCAAGTGTTTAACCAATGCCAACACTTTTCACCAAAGTTTAAACTCTTTAGACGTGTTGACATGGCACCCTCTCATTGGTTGATTTTGAAGTTTGCCACTTTCAAGTGTCTAACCACTCCCTTCACCCTTAGGGTGAAGGGAGTGGAGCGGTGAAGGGGTCGGCAAACCGGTTTGCCAAGCGGCAACACCGGCGCCGTCCTTCTTTGCCGCGCGGCCTTCTTGTGAAATCGGGGACAACTCACCGATCGACAAACATGAAAAGTGATGATGATGATGATGATGATGATGATTGAAGGGTATTTGTGGAGGGTAGGGAAAAAAAAAAAGTTTGCCACTTTCAAGTGTCTAAACCACTGCCAACACTTTTCACCAAAGTTTAAACTTTTCACACTTGCTGACATGGCACACTCTGATTGGTCCATTTTGAAGTTTGCCACTTTCACCTGTTTAACCACTCCCTTCACCCTTATGAATACTGGTTTTTGTAGCATGCTCATGTGCCAAACCCATACCTATGACTTTTAAGTCAAAAGAATAATTTTCAAAAGGCAACTAAGCCTATTTATATGATAATGGGTCAATTTTGCTAAAAAAAGAAATGGCATCACATAAATCATACTAAAGTATTTACAATCTTAAAAAAAATTTATTAAAAAGTGAAGTTTGTTGATTTCAAAAAGAGTTTTAAAATTGTATTTAATATATTAATTATTTATGGAACTAAAAAAATATTGATTGGTCAACCTGACCGGAACCGTTGACCCAAAACCAGTTCTATTCTTAGAGGGTGTTTGGGGTTGAGTTTTGAAAATAGATTATGCGTTTTAAATAATCAGAATAAGATAATTAACTGTAACAAAACGTGATGTTGAAAGATAGTGTTTGGATTTGATTATGTTGTTTGATATCACAATAATCAGATAATCAACTATTTGAGTGTTTGGCAAATATATATTTAAACAAATAAACAAGTGAAAATTCTTTTCTAAACGCAAATAATCAATTTTTGGAAACTGCGTTTTGTTGCAGTAGAGAGGGGGGGGGGGGGGAGCTGCTTTTGGAAAACTGCGTTTTGTAACTTTCTAAACGCAAATAATCAATTTTATAATTTTTTACCCAAACACTCAAAACTGATTATTTACGATTTCAAAACTCAATAATCTAAAAATCTCCAAAACTCAACCCCAAACACCCTCTTACAACTTCCTAACTTTGCCAACTCCTATTTCTTCTTCAACTATGATAGGGTTTCTATGTCTTTCACTCTTTTGTATAAAACTACAACAAGACTTAACTACACAATATACATATAATACAAGACAGATGATGAAAACAATTCTTTAAAATATAGAAAACTAGTAGATGCCCCGCCCGCGTTGCGGGGCGATGGCCGAATAATTTTCAACCAATTAAAAAAGACCACTATAATTTTGCTAGGGAAAAAAAAACGATGATAAGACCGTAATTTTGAGCTCAGGGCAAAACTATAATTTTTCAGGACTAATGAGCCAGTGTTAGGCAACACCTTGACACGAAAAAAAAAAATCGACTAAACCAATTAAAACAAAAAACCTTTATAGTTTTGGTAAAAAAAAAAAATAACTAAGACGATGGGAAGAACGTAATTTTTAACTGAGGGCCAAATCATAATTTTAATTCAGGGATAAATCGTAAACTAAATGGACCAACGGGCGAGTGCCAGGAAGTTGCCGGCACGACTGTGATTTTGCACTGGGGGCAAACTTGTAATGTCACCAGGAAGGCAAAATGTTAATTTAAGTTGAGGGCAAAATCGTAACCGGGCTATGAGAAAAAAAAAAAAAAAACTAATGGCGAAAGTATCAATTTATACGGGGCAAAATCGTAATTTTTAGCCAATGGAAAAATTAGAATTTTTAGCCGGGAGTAAAAGCGTAAACATATTTTTAAGCGTGGGAAAAAAACATAACTTTGAACTGATGGCAAAATCGTATATTTAAGAGAAAAAAACTAATGGCAAAATGTAAACTGAAACGGGTCAAATTCGTAATTTTTTACCGGGGGAAAAATTGAAATATTTAGCTGGGAGCATAAGCATAAATTTATTTTTAAGCGGTGGCGAAAACATAATTTTTAACTGATGACAAAATCGTAATTTTAAAGGGGATAAAAATGTAAATTTGTTGGACCAATAGGGGAGTGCCAGAGAGCTGCCTGGCACTGTTGAGCTAGCCGCCCTTTTTGGCCAATTGAAGAATTCAACTATTGAATTCTGATGTCACAAGCTTCTCTTTGTAGTAGTTGACAATGTCATATTAAATTTGAATTGTGGACCTATATATATAATTACACACAGGACACAGAAAAAGAAACTATTGTCATGAAGGACAATTTTCAAAGATTCCCCAACTCCCACTATTATACTGTATTATTTTATAATTTTATAGAAAACGACATCCTTTTAGAGTTTTAGGGATTGCAATAATTATATTCTCCCTTTAAAATATAGGACCATATAATGCACACAAATAAGATAATAATTATCAATTATTTAAACCAGTTTAAGAGCATACCTTCCAGATAAGTACACTGATATCATATTGGGAACTATGATATTTAGAAATAGGAGAAATGCTGGCCCCCAATGCTATCTCATTGTTGATTTGAACAAATCCTGAACACAGAAGGTTGTAACAGCCTGTGGCCTGATATGCATCACTCTGCACATATTTAAAAAATAAATAATAAATAAGGACCCACAATTGTACAATTTCACTGGAATCCTATGTAAGCTTATTCCCATAAAAAAAAATAGTAAACACAGTTTTTTTTTTTTGATCTTTTGAACCTAAAATGACATCCTAAGGGGTGTGTTAAAAGGGTGTTTGCATGTTACTTTAGAATGATTAGTGTAATATATGAATCATTAAATAAAACTAATCAATTGACTAAAGTTTAATAAAGTTTGATAACCTCTTATAATAACTTTTTACTTTATTTTGACCCCTAACGAATTAGAAAACGATAACTATAGTTTATATAATTATTGTGACTTCAAGTTAAAATAGTCTTTTTCAAACTCACATTCAAACACCCCTTAAGAGACATTTAACTAGCAGCCAAACACTTAATCCAAGTGGTTATGATGTAAACTGTTGAATTACCACGCGGCGAGTTCTATGTTAAAAAAGAAAATCATTATGAAAAGCGAGTCATAATAGTTCTCGTTATGCATTGTACGTTCTTAATATTCAAGCCATCATTAAAGAAAATGAAAATGAACAATGCACAACGAGAACTATTATGAACCGTCTTTACAATATCTTAGAAGCGTTTAACTCGAAGCAATCATACATGAAACTAGGTGAACTTACAGTCCAATATGTAAAGAATCTGGTGTTATTATCTCCATAAAGATCTGGGCTGACCTGATTTTAATTCAAGATCATACAGAAACATAGTGTCATTACATAAACACGATTAAAAAATTCGACAACTTTTAACAGTATGTGGAAAACTATGAATATACCTGCCAACCCGCTTCAATGCTATTGAGATCTGAAGCGAATGAGCCTCCTAATAACCAAATTTGAGATAAACTGAATTCATTAGACTGTTGAATCTGAGGATCCCAAACATTCATAGTTGCTTTTGCTCCATAAAACTCTCCTTCCACATATGCAATTGCATGCTAAATGAACTCCAAAAATCAAAGGTAACACAAACAAGATTCAGTAAAAGCAAAAGGGTCATTTACAAAAGTCAACTAGTTTGTAAAATGTAAATTGTATTGTCCAACTCACCTGATGGCTACTTTGATTAATAAGATCAAGATCAACAGAATTTGGTTGTGCAACAGTGTGGAGACTACTTTTCTTGCCATATTTCTTGATAGAACTTGCTCTAAGTATATCTTCTTTTTTCGTTCGTCGAACCGGGATTGTTCCTTTTTCACATTTCCCATTTGAATGCCATAATTGAGTAATTGTTTGGTGATTTTGTGATGATACTTTCATGCTCTCAAGATTATTCCCTTCTGGATGATAACTTGGCCTCATCTATAATCACAGTAATAAAAAAAACAAATTTTCCATTTAATTACAAATAATTGTCTCAAAAACAATCACTGTTTCGACAACTCAGATTTAGTGTGACATAACTAGACCCCTAGCTTGATTCACCAAAGCACAACATTCCTAGCATCTTAAGCACCTGTCACATACGTTAAGATAGAGGTCAATACACATAGTGTAAGGTGAGCATACAAGTTTAATAATAATAATAGAGTTCGAAAGCGTTTACGCATAACCAGCATGTAACATGTATATTGTGAAGCTAGTAGGTTATCGACAATGAAATATGCACAGACATGACTGCGAATTGTAGAATGCGCAACACATATCACCACTGTGACACGTGAAGAAATAACCTTAACAACCCCTGTCCACGACAGGTGCTGAGTCCAAACTATAGTACTATCGTTGCTAAGGCGTCAGGCAACAATCATAGTGTTAACATAACATACAAGCATTCATCGAGTAACACATATAACATGCAGTAACGGTCAGCGTATAAAGTGTTTGCGTTGTGTGTTCGATGTGATTTAGAATAAGTAACGTATGTAACACCCAAAAGTGCTTAAAGCAAAACTGGATCGAGTATATTCACAGCGATGGTAGTTAATGGATTGAAGGGAGCGCTAGAGGGATTAGCCTGAACAGTTTACGATAGCATAAGCGAATGAACGGTGCGTTAAACGGTGAGAAGTGATCAAGTGACGAATGGTCATCCGATCGGATGACAAACCGAACGGATGGTCATTCGATCGAATGACAATCCGTTCGGATGGCCATCCATTCGGATATCCATTTGATCGGATTGACATTCGTTTGGGATGGATTCATTTGTGTATGATGGCTTTGAAGTTTTCGTTGTAGCATTTTGAAAACGGAGAAGTATCTCTACCTTACAGGTCGTTCGATCGAACGGCCGTTCGATCGGATGGCGATCCGATCGACAGGACACTTTGTGAGAACAAGTTCACAGCAGGATTGTCATTCGATCGGATGGTCTTTCGATCGGATGGCAATTCGTTAGAAACTAATGATCTTTGAAAATTTCAAAAAGTTTAAGTGTTGAAGTCCAAGTGCAATCCGGTCGGATTGTCGTTCGATCGGATTGCAATCCGATCGGACGGCAATCCGTCCCGACGATCTGATCGTTTTGAACTTGATGATTTTGATAAGTTTCGCGGTTTGATTGAGACGGTATGACAACGTACTAAACAACAGAACCTCGTCAAGTCCCAAGTCGCCCGATCGAACAGGGATCACACTAATCCGACCAGTCAACTGTTCTTTGACGGTTGTTCATGTTCAATCCGAAATCGGTTGTCTCGTTGATAGAATTCAGATCTGGGACCGACACTTCACTAGAGAACGAATAGAAGGCCTGAACTAGCTCTGATTCTATCGGTTTTGAGTGCATTGAGTGTAAAAGAGTTGAAAGAAAGTTAGAAACCATATTTCAATCCTTTTAACCTTGAAAATATTTAGATCTAGACGGAAATTGTGTTAAATCATGTGGAAATCATGTAGATCTGAGTTTTTCTTGGTGGAATAATGCCAAAACTTGAAGTTCATAAGAACCCCATGATGACATCATCCTAGAACACCTCAAATCCGTTGATTTCATGGTTAAAAGTTAAGATTCAAAGGTGAAAATGATGAAGAAGTGTGTGTAGATCACAGAAGTACAAGATTTGGGTTGAAAACTTACAAGAATCGCGAGAAATCGAAGAAAAAGTGGGCTAGAACGCTGGTCGAACGAGAGAGAGCTGTCACATCACTTTGGTGATGTGACAGGGGGTATTTATAGGTTGCCAAAAGAGGAAAGTGGCACTTGGATCGGATCAGATGGCACTTCGATCGGATGGCCATCCGATCGGATGGCCATCCGATCGGATGGTCATCCGTTCGGATGACCCTTCGATCGAATGGTCATTCGATCGAGTGGCTCCGGCGAGTTTCGTTTCAATGTTTCGTTTAGCGTGTTGAGCGTTGCGATGCGTTTCGAGTGAGCGATGCAATAGTATTACCCATTAGTTACAAAAATAACCTAACTACTATGTCTAACATACAATCACTATAAATAACTTGTGTTTAGCGTTTGCGATTAGATTGCGTTGCGATTGCGATTTCGAATAAACACCTCAACATAAACAAAACATGCACAAGTAACACATAATGGCACACACACGTAAAACAATATCCAGAACATATAATTCGAGTTGCGAATGCGATAGCGATAAGTCGATTAGCGATTAAACATGCGATTAAACCTCGATTATTAATAGATACTCCACATAATACAACTAAAGCAAACAAATAATAGAATTCGATTACAAGTCAAGAAGCATAATTCAGTAGTTAGATCGCAATTAGCAATGTTTTCTTCCATTGACTTTGACTTGTACTTTGACTTTCCAAAAAGCGGGTTGTTACATGATTACAGAACGATGGCATAAGCGAAGAACAGTGCGTAAAACGGTGCGAGTGAATAGGACGACGGATTGTCATCCGATCGGATGTCCTTCCGGACGGATGGTCATCTGGACGGATGGCCATTCGGTCGGACGGTGATCCGTTTGGGATGGATGTGTTTGTGTATGATGGCTTTGAAGTTTTCGTTGTATAATTTTTAAAAATAGAGAAGCATCTCTACCTTTCAGGTCGTCCGGTCGAACGGTCGTTCGGTCGGATGGCGATCCGTCCATCGAGATATGTCATGAAGAACAAGTTCACAGTAGAATGGTCATTCGATCGGATGGTCATCCGATCGGATGGCCATTCGCTGGAAACTGATATGTATTGAGAGTTTGTAAAAAGTTCAAGGGTTGAGACCATGAGTTATCCGATCGATTATCGTTCGATCGGATGGCAATCCGATCGGGCGGCAGTTCGTTTGGTGACTTGCTCGTTTTGAAATTTGTTAAGTTTGAAAGTTTCGCGGTTTGATCGAGATGGTACGACAACGTGTTAAACAAAGAGAATTCCCTCAAGTCCAAGTTATCTGATCGGACGGGAATCACCCCATTCTGACCAGTCAACTGTTCTTGACGGTTGTTCATGTTCAACCCGCTAAGTCGGTTATCTAGTTGATAGGAATCAGATCTCAGACCGACACATCACTAGAGAATGAGTGGAAGGCCTGAATGAGCTCCGATTCTATCGATTTTGAGTGCATGAGTGGAAAAGGGTGGAAAGAAAAGTTATGAAAACATCTTTCAATCCTTTTAATCCTGAAAATGTTTAGATTTATGCGAAATCAGTGTTTAAACATGTTGAAATCTCTTAGATCTGAGTTATTCTTGGTGGAATGAGGACAAGTCTTGAAGTTCATAAGAACCCCATAATGACATCATCCTAGAACACCTCAAATCAGCCGATTTCATGGTTAAAAGTGAAGATTTGATGGTGAAAAAGATGAAGTGTGTGTAGATGATAGATGTACAAGATTTGAGGAAGAAACTTACAAGAATCGCGAGAAATCGAGAGAAAAGAGGCTGAGAAGTCGAAGGGTCGCACCAGAGCTGTCACATCACTGTTCAAGTGATGTGACAGGTGCTATTTATAGATGCCAAAAGAGGAAAGGCGGTGCAGGTGTGCGAACGAGGGGCGGTTCGATCGGATGGCCATCCGATCGGATGGGCGGTGTGAGTTGGTTTTCGACTTTTCGTTTCGTGCGTTGAGCGTTGAGCGTTGCGATGCGTTTCGAGTAAGCGATGCGATAGTATTACCCATTAATTACACAAATAACCTAATTACTAAATACCATAAATATAATCCTTGAATCTCGAGTTTGTGAAGAGACCGCGTTGCGATAGAGTTGCGATTGCGTTGCAATCAAAAACCTCAACATAAACATAACATGCACAAGTAACACATAATAGCACACACACACGTAAAACAATATCCATAACCTACTGTAACATTCCTATTTTTATTATAAGTTTGGTTAAATTTATTAACCACTAGTAAGTAGTTTAATTTTAATAATCAACCTAAATAGTTTTAAACATTATCTTATATAGTTGGTTGAAATATTATATTAATTAAATTGGCTTGTATATGGGTGACCTTTATAAATAAAATAAAAGTCTATAAAAACTTATATTATTAGACAGGTAGCTTACGAGTAAGTTGACTGTAAGAAATATGAAGTACCTAGACGGGCTCAGGAACCATTTAATAATTAAATTATAAAAAATACATTATATTTGAACCTACTCCGTTTTTAATAAAACTTAGACCCAATTGTAGACAAAAATATTCTCATTCTAAAGACATATTTATTAATTTATAAAACATAATATTTTAGAAGTTATAAGCGCCAAAAAAGTGAAACAGGTAAATTAATTATAAGAATCTATACTATATAATAAAAGAAACCACTTTAGGGACACTTGTCATTATATTAGCCAATCTCTTATAGATAATTTTAATTTTAATTTAATCTCTTCTAATTAATTATAGATAATCCTCCTACTAAATATTATTTATTTTAATATCTTATATTATAGATAATCCTCCTACTAAATATTATTAGTTTAATATCTTATAGATAATTATTATTTAGTTTAATCTCCTCTTGCATTTATAATATTATTTATTTGAATTAATTATATTTGAACGTTTTGTTTAATTTGGTATCAAATATAATTTACGAAACTTAAAATAAAATTAACTAATATTATTTATCATTTATAAATTTACGGAGTTTTAAATAAAGGGTTAAATTTATTGAGACTTCGTTAACAAATTTTGCAACAATAGAATAATCTATTTTTATCACGAAAACCAAACTTTGTATTAATATATTAAATATTTTTATTTTCACTATGCAAAATTACATTTACTCGACCAATGTAATACATGAGTTTTTTTAAGATATAACTTTTTATTATTTGATATATAGAATTAGATTTATTCAATTTGTACAATACACGGGGTTTTTTAAGGATATATATTTTTTTATTATTTAGTACAGAAAATTACATTTATTCAAACCGTATAATCCGCATATTTTTAAAGATGTAATTTTTTTATTATTTGGTATATAAAATAACATTTATTCAACCCGTGTTATAAATGAGGTTTTTTAAAGATGTATTATTTTATTATTTGGTAAACAATATTAAATTTATTCAACCCGTGTAATACACGTAGTTTTAAAGATATAACTTTTTATTTGGTATATAAAATTACATTTATTCAACCTGTACAATATGGTTTTTATAGATGTAACTTTTTATTATTTAATATATAAAATTATATTTATTCAACCCGTACAATAAATGAGATTTTTAAAGATATAGTATTTTTATGATTTAGTATATAAAATTTATTTATTCAATCCCGTGTAATACACGGGGTTATAACCTAGTAAAATATATAAAATAATAGTAATTTGAGAATTGGTACGTGTTCTGTGATTTCGAAAGATAAGCATGAACATTCTACATATACATTAAAAATAAAAAATAAAAAATTTTTAATTCTACAAAATTAGATTGTAGGACGTGTGCACTGGACGTGTCCATTCTATGTACATTCCACATTGCTTGGAATCTCATATATTTTTTTTTTTTTTGAACAATATGGAATCTCATATAAATAGGAGATATCATTTTGTTGGTTTAGTATTTTTTTTCACCACCCATTTCCCATCTCTTTCGAACCCTCTCTCTCTCTCTAAAAAAAATTTTCAGTTATTTTTAGTTTCATCCCATAATAATAATAATAATGCCCTGTTTTAAGTATTTTAACTCCCGATCACTACTACCATTTCCGATTGATCTGAGCCCCATAACACATGTCAAGGCTCTGCCTGACTAAGTTCGTTGGGGTTCGGTCTCGGGATATCGGGACAAGGTTGAATTAGGGGTATTATATTTACCACGAGTGCATTATATATTTTTCTATATCTCAAAAGTTATACCCAAAATTTATACCAGGAGACTTTCTAGTTGAACACTAAAGTTATAAAGTGGGTCCATTCTCTTTTCTCACTATTTTATCCCCTTTTTGTTCCAAACCATAACAACTCTCATCAAAGGTCCTATTTATTATTTTATTTACCCAATAGGAAACCCTAATTAAAAACCCCAAGTGATTCTATACAAACCCTACAAATTTCAGAACAATCAGAATCAGGATTAGGGCCCCTAAAACTCAAGGGGGGATATTCCCACTTGACGATTATCTTCATATCTCGTTGTCAAATTCGAATTTTAATATTCCGTCGACTCACACAAGCTAGTTGGACACGTGGCAACTCTATGGTGAGATGTGACCCTTCGCGTCACGCGAAGCCTCCAGGGTGACCCCTCGCGTCACGCGAGGGGGTCAAAAACTTCAGTATAAATAGAGGATGTTGGGACTTGAATTCCTGCGTTGGAGCGACGAACAAATTCGTTTTACGCTTCGAGATATTGTCCGTTTACTACCAAACACACACTAGCTCGAATTCTGCTACGATACCGGGTATTAACTCGATCGCTGCTACGATTCAATGTCCGATCGATTGAAACTATCCGATGGATGTTTTAGTACTATCCTTTGTCATTAGTCGTGATTCCGACAGGATGTTTGAGTACCACCCGAACTCGGGGAATACTCTGTCATTCGTTGTGAATCCGATGGATGTTTAAGTGATTGCACTTTGTCATTCGTTGTGAGGGTTTTAATCTCGTGAGTTATCGTAAATGCTGTATTAGTTACTTACCTAGTTCGTGTGCACTAGGTTACAAGAATAATTAAATAAGCTAAGCTCTATCCATCTGCAATATATCAAGGCTAATCAATAGGCTAAATTATGCCCGTATGAATCTGCATGATTATAATGTGAGTCATTCTCTTTTTATCAAAATGCTTTATAAATTCTTAAATGTTTATTTTCAAAGTTATAATTACAGTGATTAAGTTTATGTAATCACCAAATTACAGCCGGTATGTGGGGTATTGTGCACATTACTGCTGTTTTATCACTTTAGGTGGGCGAGCCTAAAATTTGTGATATTCGTCACTATTGGGGCAGCCAATAGTGGTATGACCACAGTCACCGAAACGAGTCGATGACAAATACTGTGGGTAGTTGGTTGATATCTGAAACATTGTAATCTCTCTTAATACTGTAAATTATAACAAACGAGTCTTTTTAGTAAATAGAATGATTCACCAGTATTTCCCGCTGACAAAACCTTTTTAAAACATGTTTCAGGTAATTACAGTAGCTTGGAGTAAGAGATGGATACGGCACTGAAAGGCATCAAGAAGTGGCTTATTTTATTAATTAAATCAAATTAAGAAATATTGTTTTATCTAATCAAATTTATCTTTATTAAAGCTACCATTGTAAAACATGGGTTTATCCCATCTATTTAATAAATAATATCTGGTGTTTTCTAAACTCTGATATTTTTCCTAACTCATGGTCCTGATGAAATTTCCGCTGCAACGTTTTCAAAATAATCACCGGTACCACGTGGCTGTTCGCGGCTTCCGATTCCATCCAGGGTGGGTCGGGGGTCGTGACAGAAGGTGGTATCAGAACCACTGATTTAAGCCTATAGGTGTTGTGATAATAATACCTAAGCTTATATAAAAGAGTTAGGAGATTGCTATTAACTAGTAACACACATGATAGCATTTAGACTTGAACTTAAGAAAAGATGCCTTAGTATAAGCTTCAAGATAAGCTAAGTACTTATGTAAATAAAGTATGATGGATTTTGGTATGCCGTAAGAATGACGATTAGAACATTGCAGGCAATAGCACTTAATTGCTATTAATTATTGCTTATTGATATTACTTGATCTAGCATAAGATATGTTACGGGAATACAAATTTCCCCAATTCTGGATAAAAGCCTAATAAAAGAGGCACTTTTAAAAATACTATTTATGGGAAATAGAAAATTTTCTCCGACAAGACTGGGTATGGTGTAGCAGACTCTCCAGTTTGTCCGGATATACTGAGGTTACCTCTCCGGCGCGAACCGGATAAGACGGGGTATATAATATGTCAAACAAGTGACAAGATTTCCCTAAATAGTATCATGACCTGATATCTGACTTGTTTTTTGAAATATGAATCTGTTAAATACATTGACCTTACCACGGGTATGTATATTACAGCATATGAAATATATGATTACATAGATATGTATATCTATAAGAAATTCCAAAAGTCAATTAGGAATAAAGCACAAGCATATGTGTCTAGATTTCTTTATCAGGAATCTCTTTTCTGATATCAAACATTATTTCGTTTGATCATCTACCTCGTAACTCGTGCGACAATAAAAACCCATTAAGTTGGGATACTATCAAAAGTATAAGAATTTTCAATGCGTTACCATAAACTATTAACGCAAGTAAGAAGAATGAAAAGTTGTGCTAATGCACAAGAAAACACATGAAAATTTAATTATAAGTCCATAGACATCAAAGTATATCACACACGACTTCCAAGGAAAAACCTTTTGAAAATATAAATTGGGCACGATGACACCAATACTAATTCCGTCAGTAGAAAAACTACTAATAAAAAAGAAGCACTTTGCCACGCAATCCTACAAGCGACATGAATCTCGCTAAGGTATGTTGGAACAAGATTTCACAACCATCGATGCACAGTCTAATCAGAGTCATAATTATTAATACTACAAAAAGAAGTCACATATCTTTGCAACTCCCCTATTTCATTTTATTCGACATTCCCGGGTAATGTCACTTAACAACGGTTATCACACAAAATTCCAGATAAAGTTCTTATATTTATTTTTCTGACTTCTGCATATAATAAGTTGACTTTCGCGTTTCTAATTTCCCTAATGGTCATCATACCATGAGGATTTCTTTCATAAATATTGATCTATTTCATTTTTGGTAAATCCACACTTTACACATGCACTGTTTGTTACGCATGTGGTTCGTTTATGAAGACCTCTGGAGGGCTTCATTCCGATTTGTTATTTTATTCAAACTCAAATATCATTCCGCTTTTTGCACTATGAACCGCATTATTACAAAACAATGACTCTTTGATATTGAGTCAATGAATTTCTTAAAAAATCTCAATTTCCTTTGGGCATACATAATTTTATTGTGACTATGTCCGAACTCTCTTTTAATTGCTTATATATATGGAAACTTACATAAATAATTTACAATATAGTATTACTATATTTAAAAATTCTTGTTAAACTATTGAGGTGAAGAATTTATATTTTATGTATAAAATTATGTTTGAGATATACTCTCATTTAAGTTTATGTTTAAGTTATTTATTATTAATAATTTTATTATTAGTAATAATATATTAATAGTAGTGTTAATATTATTTTTAGGTACTAGGGTTATTGTCAGGGGCAGGTATTGGATAGCCTAGCCTTAGTTAGGCATGGACTGATCACATATGCTTAAACAAGGCAGCACTAACCAATATCAAACCATGATAATGACTAGTTAATATATATAAATTAAGTCATCATACTTATTTAGTAAATTTTAATTATATATAAAAATATATACTGTAAGGAGAAGACATATTTTCATAAAACAATACAAGAATTAGAGGGACGAATAAAATTATCTAAATAACTGTCTAAGTATTCATGGACAAGACATTTTTCATTTTGTTTAATATTCCACAACTATTAAATACTTATAGAAGTATTATGTAAAAAAAAATGGCAAGACCATACTATATTTATGACTACCCCACCATAATAGAAACCTTTACAAATAACAAGTTTATTAGTTTGCGGGTTACGAAAGAAAACATATTAAAATCATAATCTATTTACTCAAATCTTTGATGTTCATTATTAAATGGTAAAGGTGTTAAGATATTTAAAGTGATGAGTTGATAATATGATCGTGAATTAGATAGGTTAAAGTAAATATTATTTTTATCAACATAATAACTATTACAAAATAGTACTATGAAGTTTTCTAGTTAAAGAAAAAGAATGGCTACTACTGTGCTCTTTAACATTTTCAAACAAAGAAGATGACATTATACATAATCATTATTATATTATTTTTAAATGGCCCACTTAAGTGTAATAACTGTATTTTGATTATCAAAATTTTATCTTTAGTATTCAATTATTCATGTTATAGATCTTATCATCTAACATTCGGTATATGTCATCTTTAAAATTTCTTGTTAGTTCGTTGAATTGAATTATCTATTATACGTACACGTTGTCTTTAATTATTAAAAAAAAATTTACTTCAATTATGTACATTAACTCTATTGTCTTTTCATGTATCCTTACCATTCACTCATCTCAGCACATTGATTTTTCTCATATCATAAATATTTGACAAATCATTTTTCATGCTTTTATTTCATTTTGAACCTGTCAATTCTAAGTCTTCCTTAGTTGCCAATCAAAGTAAGCTTTCTTTTGACAAAGAATTTTATTAATTCTAAAAGTCCTTCACATTCATTTTAAAATATCTACTGATCATATATCTTCTGACTTGAACCTAGTCACCTTGGAAATTATATCATTTCATCTCATTCATTTGTCATCGATTTCTTGAACTAATTCAGTTGAACCATTAAGTCCTACTTATTGTACAACTCGTATTCACAAAATTTGATATTTTGATTTTGTGTCATCTACCTTAATATTGTTTTTATTGACTAAAATATGACATAAGTCTGAAAGAAATATCGTAACCCAAATCTCGAGGACGAGATTTAAAACAAGGTGGGGAGAATGTAACATTCCTATTTTTATTATAAGTTTGGTTAAATTTATTAACCACTAGTAACTAGTTTAATTTTAATAATCAACCTAAATAGTTTTAAACATTATCTTATATAGTTGGTTGAAATATTATATTAATTAAATTGGCTTGTATATGGGTGACATTTCTAAATAAAATAAAAGTCTATAAAAACTTATATTATTAGACAGGTAGCTTACGGGTAAGTTGACTGTAAGAAATATGAAGTACCTAGACGGGCTCAGGAACCATTTAATAATTAAATTATAAAAAATACATTATATTTGAACCTACTCCGTTTTTAATAAAACTTAGACCCAATTGTAGACAAAAATATTCTTATTCTAAAGACATATTTATTAATTTATAAAACATAATATTTTAGAAGTTATAAGCGCAAAAAAAGCGAAACAGGTAAATTAATTATAAGAATAAAATATATAAAATAATAGTAATTTGAGAATTGGTACGTGTTCTGTGATTTCGAAAGATAAGCATGAACATTCTACATATACATTAAAAATAAAAATAAAAAATTTAATTCTACAAAATTAGATTGTAGGACGTGTGCACTGGACGTGTCCATTCTATGTACATTCCACATTGCTTGGAAACTCATATAAATAGGAGATATCATTTTGTTAGTTTAGTATTTTTTTTTCATCACCCATTTCCCATCTCTTTCGAACCCCCTCTCTCTCTCGGAAAAAAAAAATTCAGTTATTTTTAGTTTCATCCCATAATAATAATAATAATGCCCTGTTTTAAGTATTTTAACTCCCGATCACCGCTACCCTTTCCGATTGATCTGAGCCCCATAACACATGTCAAGGCTCTGCCTGACTAAGTTCGTTGGGGTTCGGTCTCGGGATATCGGGACAAGGTTGAATTAGGGGTATTATATTTACCACGAGTGCATTATATATTTTTCTATATCACAAAAGTTATACCCAAAATTTATACCAGGAGACTTTCTAGTTGAACCCTAAAGTTATAAAGTGGGTCAATTCTCTTTTCTCACTATTTTATCCCATTTTTGTTCCAAACCATAACAACTCTCATCAAAGGTCCTATTTATTATTTTATTTACCCAATAGGAAACCCTAATTAAAACCCTCAAGTGATTCTGTACAAACCCTACAAATTTCAGAACAATCAGAATCAGGATTAGGGCCCCTAAAACTCAAGGGGGGATATTCCCAGTTGACGATTATCTTTATATCTCGTTGTCAAATTCGAATTTTAATATTCCGTCGACTCACACAAGCTAGTTGGACACGTGACAACTCTATGGTGAGATGTGACCCTTCGCGTCACGCGAAGCCTCCAGGGTGACCCCTCGCGTCACGCGAGGGGGTCAAAAACTTCAGTATAAATAGAGGATGTTGGGACTTGAATTCCTGCGTTGGAGCGACGAACAAATTCGTTTTACGCTTCGAGATATTGTCCGTTTACTACCAAACACACACTAGCTCGAATTCTGCTACGATACCGGGTATTAACTCTATCGCTGCTACGATCCAATGTCCGATCGATTGAAACTATCCGATGGATGTTTTAGTACTATCCTTTGTCATTAGTCGTGATTCCGACAGGATGTTTGAGTACCACCCGAACTCGGGGAATACTCTGTCATTCGTTGTGAATCCGATGGATGTTTAAGTGATTGCACTTTGTCATTCGTTGTGAGGGTTTTAATCTCGTGAGTTATCGTAAATGCTGTATTAGTTACTTACCTAGTTCGTGTGCACTAGGTTACAAGAATAATTAAATAAGCTAAGCTCTATCCATCTGCAATATATCAAGGCTAATCAATAGGCTAAATTCTGCTCGTATGAATCTGCATGATTATAATATGAGTCATTCTCTTTTTATCAAAATGCTTTATAAATTCTTAAATGTTTATTTTCAAAGTTATAATTACAGTGATTAAGTTTATGTAATCACCAAATTACAGCCGGTATGTGGGGTATTGTGCACATTACTGCTGTTTTATCACTTTAGGTGGGCGAGCCTAAAATTTGTGATATTCGTCACTATTGGGGCAGCCAATAGTGGTATGACCACAGTCACCGAAACGAGTCGATGACAAATACTGTGGGTAGTTGGTTGATATCTGAAACATTGTAATCTCTCTTAATACTGTAAATTATAACAAACGAGTCTTTTTAGTAAATAGAATGATTCACCAGTATTTCCCGCTGACAAAACCTTTTTAAAACGCGTTTCAGGTAATTACAGTAGATTAGAGTAAGAGATGGATACGGCACTGAAAGGCATCAAGAAGTGGCTTATTTTATTAATTAAATCAAATTAAGAAATATTGTTTTATGTAATCAAATTTATCTTTATTAAAGCTACCATTGTAAAACATGGGTTTATCCCATCTATTTAATAAATAAAATCCGGTGTTTTCTAAACTCTGATATTTTTTCTAACTCACGGTCCTGATGAAATTTCCGCTGCAACGTTTTCAAAATAATCACCAGTACCACGTGGCTGTTCGCGGCTTCCGATTCCGTCCAGGGTGGGTCGGGGGTCGTGACACCTACTATTCGAGTTGCGATGTGATAGCGGTGCGATAAGTGATAAGTCGATTAGCGATTAAACTGCGATTTATTAACATGTACTCCACATCATACAACTAAAGTAATTTAAATTAGAGTGTCGATTACAAGTCGAGAAGTACAATCAATAATTAAGCAAGGAGTGACAGATCGCAATTAGCAATCTTTTCTTCCTTTGACTTGACTTTGACCTTGACTTGTACTTTGACTTTGACTTCGAAACGCGGGTTGTTACAGCCTCCCCTACTTTAGGAAATTTCGTCCCAAAATTTAAGGCGCAGGCGTAACAAACAGTTGTGGATAGTTTGCCTTCATGTCACTTTCGAGTTCCCAGGTGAACTCGGCACCGCGTTTGCCTTCCCAGTGAACCTTCACAATGGGAATGCGTGAGCGTCGGAGTACCTTGTTTTCTCAGCCCATGATCTCGACAGGCTTCTCCACAAAGTGTAATGTTTTGTCAACTTGTAGATCCTCAAGAGGGACATGTAAATCCTGGTCGGCTAGACACTTTTTGAGGTTCGAAACGTGGAAAGTCGGGTGGACGTTGTTAAGTTCCTCCGGTAGTTCGAGTCTATAGGCCACTTTGCCAATCCTTTCCGGAATTTTAAAGGGTCCAACATATCGAGGCATGAGCTTTCCTTTCTTGCCGAATCTGATCACTCCCTTCCAAGGTGTAACCTTTAGGAGTACGTGATCGCCAACGTCAAATTCAAGAGGCTTGTGGCGTCTATCGGCGAAACTTTTCTGACGACTCCGAGCTTTCAGTAGATTGTCTCGAATTTGGAGGATCTTGTCAGTCGTTTTTTGCAGTAACTCAGGACCGGTAATTTGCGCATCCCCGGTCTCGTGCCATACAATAGGCGATCGACATTTTCTTCCGTATAATGCCTCAAATGGTGCCATTTGGATGCTAGAGTGATAACTGTTATTGTACGAGAATTCGACGAAAGGTAAATGCGAATCCCAATTACCACCGAAATCTATAACACATGAGCAAAGCATGTCTTCGAGGGTACGAATCATGCGTTCAGTCTGACCGTCGGTCTGGGGATGGAAAGCGGTACTTGGATTTAGAGTAGTACCGAGAGCATATTGAAACGTTTCCCAAAGACGCGAGGTGAAACGACCATCGCGGTCAAAGATGATGTCACGAGGTGTCCCATGTCGACAAATAACTTCGTCGGTGTAGATTCGAGCTAATCGTTCTACCTTATAGTCTTCCCGTATCGGTAGAAAATGAGCAGATTTGGTCAGACGGTCAACAATAACCCAGATGCTGTCGTGACCTGATGGCGTTCGCGGGAGTTTCGTTATAAAATCCATAGCTATACTCTCCCATTTCCACATCGGGGTCTCGGGTTGTACGAGTAAGCCATAGGGGCGTTGATGCTCAGGCTTGACTTTCGAACAAGTCAGGCATTTCGAAACATAGATAGAGATATCCCTCTTCATACCCGGCCACCAGTACTTGTAGCGAATGTCCTAGTACATTTTATCAGCACCGGGATGAATGGAATACCGAGATTTGTGGGCTTCGTCTAGCAGAATCTGTCGTAAGTTGGTGCGCTTGGGAATCCAAATTTGGTCTAGATAATGGAATATACCATTCGATTTATTCACCAGTTGTTCGCCGTCATTCATGATCATTTCTTTCTTCAAAGTGCGTTTGGTAAAACAAGCATGTTGGGCGTCACGGATAAGCGCTTCAAGATTGTGTTGGGCTTGAGTATTATGAACGCTATGCATATAGCTTCGTCGACTGAGAGCATCGGCAACGACCTTAACTTTGCCTGGATCGTAACGAATCTTACAGTCGTAATCATTGAGGAGTTCAACCCATCGGTGTTGGCGCATATTCAGTTCTTTCTGGTTAAAGATGTGTTGTAGGCTCTTGTGGTCGGTGAAGACCATACACTTGGTACCGTAAAGGTAGTGTCGCCAAATCTTCAACGCAAAAACAACTACACCAAGCTCGAGATCATGGGTTGTATAGTTCTTCTCGTGGATCTTGAGCTGTCGAGAGGTGTACGCGATAACCTTGTCCCGTTGCATAAGAACACAACCGAGACCGAGGTTAGAGGCATCGCAGTAGACTAAGAAATTGTCATTTCCGCCGGGTAGCGAGAGCACGGGAGTGTCGCAAAGCATAAGTTTGAGCGTTTGAAAGGCCTCCTCTTGTTCGATTCCCTAAACAAAAGGTTTGTCCTTGTGCGTAAGAGAGGTAAGCGGTACAGTGATTTTCGAGAAGTCAGCGATGAATTGGCGGTAGTAGCCCGCCAATCTGAGAAAAGAACAAACTTCGGACGGGTTCTTTGGTGTAACCCAACTTTTAACAGCTTCGATCTTCGCAGGATCGACATGAATTCCTTGACTATTGACGATGTAACCGAGGAATGGAACCTCCTCAAGACAGAATTCGCACTTGGTGAATTTAGCATAGAGACGGTTTCCCTGGAGTAGTTCAAGAACCAAACAGAGATGTTGCGCGTGTTCGGTTTTTGACTTGGAATAGATCAAGATATCATCGATGAACACGATGAAGAAGCGGCCAAGAAAGGGTTTGCACACGCGATTCATTAGATCCATAAAGACTGTGGGTGCGTTAGCCAAACCAAAAGGCATAACAACAAACTCGTAGTGACCGTATCGGGTTTGAAATGCGGTTTTGGGTATATCTTCCTCCTGAATTCGTAACTAGTGATAGCCTGAGCGTAGATCGATATTCGAGAAACACGTAGCACCTTGTAGTTGATCAAACAAATCATCGATTCGAGGCAAGGGATAGCGATTCTTGATGGTAAGCTTATTCAACTCCCTGTAGTCGATGCACATCCGGAACAATCCATCGTTCTTTTTAACAAAAAGGACAGGCGCGCCCCAAGGAGAGGTGCTAGGGCGAATGAAGCCTTTATCAAGCAATTCCTCGAGCTGACTCGATAGTTCATGCATTTCAGAAGGAGCGAGACGATAAGGTGATCTAGCAACAGGATTTGCTCCAGGAATGAGGTCGATTCGAAAATCGACATCACGAGTGGGAGGTAAACCAGGTAAATCATCGGGGAATACGTTAGGGAATTCACAAACAACGGAAACATCTTTCACTCGTGTCTTTCCTTCCTTTTCCTCCACTACTACGATGTGTCCCAAGTAAGCTTGGTATTCCTTGCGGAGATACTTGCTAGCTTGGACACACGACATGAGCTGCAACTTCTTCGAAGCGACTTCGCCATAAACACACAATTGATCACCATTTGTGAGAGAGAAATGAATCATTTTATTGAAGCAAACAATTTCAGCATGATTATCCCGAAGTAAATCCATGCCTACTATGACGTCAAAACTACCAAGTAGCATCGGGATAAGATTGATCGGGAAAACCTGACCGTTGAGATCAAGAGTGCAGTCAATCACAACGGAACTAACAGAGACGGTTCTTCCAGTGCAACTTCTACGTCGAATGTTGATGGGAGACTATCGCGTTTACGGTTTAGGAGCCTTTCGAATTCGAATAATACAAAATAGTTATCGGCTCCAATATCAAACAAACACGCAGTATCAAACAAACACAAAGCATATATACCATTTACGAGAAACGTACCATTAACCACGTTGTTGTCTGCCTGACCCTGACGGGAGTTGATGTTGAAGACTCGCCCACGGGCTGCTTGCTGAGCTGGCTGCTGCTGCTGTTGGTGTTGTTGTGGTGCTGGCTGCTGCTGCTGCTGTTGTGGCTCTTGCTTCACCACTCTGTTTAGGCAGACGTTTGTGAAGTGGTTGGGATCACCACACGCAAAGCAGGCTCTTGCGTGAACAGGAGCTGCTTGTTGGCCCTGCGGAGCTGGTAGAGCAGGAGCTTGAACTGGGGCTTGGCGAGGACCGGTACGAAAGTTAGCGGTGAAGTGGCCGTACAGGTTGCAGTGAACACAAAACCGGCATGCGATTCCAATCGGGTGATGATAAGTACAAGTAGGGCAAAGCGTGTGTGGGTCAGTATATGCACGCTTGGCTGGCGGTGCATTGGCCATATGTGCCACTACTTGGCGGTTCTGAGGTTGCGGTTGGGCAGGCACGGCTTGGAGGGGAGTGGTAGTTACCGCACAGTTATTGTTACTGGAGTTGCTGTTCTTTCTCTTGCGGCGTGAGGACCTTGAAGCTTTCGGTGCGACGGTTTCAGCGA
Source organism: Helianthus tuberosus (assembly GCA_030545235.1). Lineage (NCBI taxonomy): Eukaryota > Viridiplantae > Streptophyta > Magnoliopsida > Asterales > Asteraceae > Helianthus > Helianthus tuberosus. The sequence continues at coordinate 44,496 of JARYGA010021987.1, forward strand.
TGAGAGCAGAGGTAACCTGGTGAAGACTCTTGGCAGTTTTATCAAAATAACCAGCCCTAACTCATTTGTCATTCATCTCGGCAGCGAGCATGTAAGTTTCCTCGATAGTTATCGTCTTCGCAGCTTGAACGAAGTCAGCAACACAACCCGGCAGTGCACGGATGTATTTCTTGATAGTAATCTCGGGAGTGGTAACTTGACCCGGACATATGATACTCAGCTGCTTAAAGCGAGCAGTTAAACCAGAGTTTTCGCCACCATCCTGTTTGATGTGCCAGAACTCGTCCTCCAGCTTTTGAAGCTCATGGGGAGGGCATAACTCCTTGATCATGATGTCCTTCAACTCATCCCACGTTAGCCCAAAGGCTGCATCATTCCCTAGCTTTTTTCTCTCGGAAATCCACCAATCCAGAGCCCTGGATTGGAAAAACGCCGGTGGCGTTAACAGTGCGAAGGTTTTCCGGACAGCCGCTTTGGCGCAAGGTGACTTCGATTGAATCGAACCATTGAAACATGGCCGTAGGCCCGTCTTCTCCGGTGAATTCTTTGGGACCGCAGGGTTTGAACTGCTTGTAGCTAAAAGTACCCTTTGGTGAGTCAGTCCTTGATTCCTTAGAGGACTTGCTAGCATTTTCGTTAAGCTCGCTGACAATTTACGGGATAACTTTCGCCATCTGCTTTGCGACTAGAGCAGCGATGCGTTTGTCCTCATGGTTTCGTCGTGCGGAGCGAGCAGTGTGTGATCCAAATGATGACATTGTCTGCAACAGACATCGTCACAGGATTCAGACACAATTTCGATTAACCCTAGTATAGTCTAGCGATTTCACCAAAAGCTACTTTATGTAAAGCTCAGGAACACGTCCAATCACACAATCACGTAGGCAGATAATCCACAGAAGCACGTAATCACATAAGCATGTATTCCACGTAAGCACGGAAGCACATAGTCCACATATTCACTATATTTTGCACGTATTCACCTATCTTTCACATCGGCGTAAAGCGATCGGGTATTGCGAGTGTGAGAAGCGAGTAGCGATTGCGGGTAACATAAGCGATTTGTTAACGTTTTGAGGTAAATGTGTAGTGCGAGTTGTGTGTGTTGATCAAAGCGAACAGCGAAAGTGTATAAATCACCAAAATCGAAACACATAAACACATAAAATCACATAAAATTGATAAGTCACAGAGTTAGCGGTGGTGAAATCTAGAATCGAAACACATAAAATCAAAAAGATATTGTCTTGGCTTGATAGATGTTGACTACCCAAAGTTATTCGACTGTTCTCAAGGACTTTGGGTACACATTTTGGCTTAACAGACTGTGCTCTCACCTCAATCTGGGCGATCGGCACGCATCCATCCTGCCATTACGTGAGCCTAGTCGTTGGAACCCATCAAGACTTTGGTGAGAGTTTTGTAAAACCAAAATAGAGATCGGAACAAGTCATCAAGGTTCGGGTTTCACCCCTAGCTTAGTGACTCCATTCCTGTTTGTGTGATAGAATCACGAGATAGATAGAGAGAACTCGCGTCAAAGTATGGATTTCACTCCTGATTCAACGTAAATCCTCGTGTTGATAGTAAAATTGTGTGTCGAACGAGAGATTTGGTCTAGAGTTTGCGGTTTTCACACCTAATCTCAACCCGATCGTCCATTTATGTGTGTAGCCAGCCTTAGGAAAGGTTGATCTTGCGCGGAACTGTAGTATGCGATGTTCACGCAAGAGTGTAGTGTACAGCGAGTTCGAGCGAGAATAGCAAGCAAGCTCGTGCAAAAACCCCTACCGGATATGCACGGTCGGTCTGTTGGTACTTAGACTATAGACTAGGTCGATTCTAAGACATCGACCCGGACTAGGTCAAGTCTTGCCTAATTCCCTATAGTTATGGCTCTGATACCAATCTGTCACATCCCAACCGATGGCGGAAACATCGGGGCGCGACACTGATACTCACCAAATTACATATGTTTTATTCCCCCAATTTTACCCCCATTTTACGTGTTTTCGGCGATAAAACCGAGAATCGGATACTTAATCGGGTTTACTTTTGTTTATAGGCCTAAAACAGCGTGCCAAACAAGAAGATGATGAAAACGAGGATTTTCCGGGCGAAACGGCTGAGCTACGAAGATTCTGTGGAAAAATCTGATCTGGACGAGTTACACGGTCGTGCGTCTGGTGGCACCACCGTGCGGATCAGACAGCAGAGCTCATCTCGGCAATGCACAGCCAGTGCGATCCAGCGTGCAAGGCATCCTCGGGAACGCACGACCGTGCGTCTGAAGGAACACCCGTGCGAATCCGAAACCAAGCCCCAGCCTGGCAATGCACTGCCTGTGCAGAAGCTCGTGCCAACCTAACCTCGGAGATGCACGCTCGTGCAACCCAATGCACGCCCGTGCCAATACGAAGACCGGTCAAAATTTGCTGATGTCACACGGCATGGTGAACAGTAAATTAAAGTGAACGGTCGTGCACTTTAATCGCACGACCGTGCGATCTGAAAAAGTTATAAAAAACAGAAAACAGCATTCTGTTCGACATTCTGGACTTTTGGGAGCTCATCAGGCGAATTCACAGGCTCCGGAGGCACTTGCTTTCACCCGGATTCAAGCCACTTTGTGCTGATTAGCTTCGTTATCATCCGGATTCTCAATCTTGTGCTTGTTTATGGTTTGATTCTTCAATCTTTCCATGTTTTTGTTCATGTTTGAAGCATTTAGATTGATGATTATGTATTATTGTAAGCCTAAGGGCAAAAACACTAGTATCCCTTGCTTAATAACAACCATTAGTATGTTAATTATGTTTGTAATGACACTTTGAGGCATTTTCTATGTTAATCCTTGATGATTAGTTTGCAACCTTGTTTATTGATGTTGAATTCTTGATTATTGTTAATTATCTTGGATGATTAGTATGTGGTTAGTTGAGATATTTGTAAAAAGAAGCTTAATTAATCATGTATTAGTAGACTTTGAACTTGTTTAACTTGTTTAATATGTTTACACCATGATACTAGAAATGGTTAGTGGTTTAATAAGGGATAATTATTGTTAATCAAGAAGGATTTCCCTCACGGAAGGACCTTAACGGGTTAAATGGTGTTGTTATGAATTCTTGACATAAATTGTGAGCCTAGTTAGTAGTTTAGGCCAAAATTGCTTGCTAGGTGAATTTATGTTCAAGATTTGTAAAATGAACTCGGATGTGATTTAATCCAGTTTATGCTTGTCTCGGTGGTTACATTGTGTTTATAGGTGTCACTTTCCTTGATTAAGTGAGGTTAGAAAACTCTTAACGGGTGACTAGCTTATCTTTAGGGGATTTTTATAGACACATGTCAATTGGGCGTTAAAGAACAATTTTAGGTGGTTAAAGTGTGTTTATCGTTTTAGCTTTCCAAAAAGTTGTCATGTTAGGATTCCCGAAAGGTATACTAATTGTCTTGAAATTGGAAAATTGACCAAGTGTTTTAAGTGACAAAACCGACTTAGTTCACATGCTTTGGTTGTGCATAAAGCAAGGCTATATATTTATTTTCTTATTTGGAGTCTATTATGTTTATGAAAGTTTATGTTTTAATCTTATTTTTAGTTTAAACAAATCACACACTCATCCTTCTACCGGTAATTTAATGACAAAAGTTTAGTATTATTCCTCCGCCCACATCCTTGGATCGACACTTAGTTCTTACCGATACTTTACTACATATATGACGGGGTACACTTGCCCTTTCATGTGTGTTTTAATTTTGAAGTATAAATCATTTTTATAAATTTAAAACCAAATCGTGTGTAAAATTCATTATTAAAGCATGTATATACGCGCACACGTCAAGTTTTTGGTGCCGTTGCCGGGGAATGTGGCGAGCTTTAGGAACGACCCGAGTCATTATTTTATCGGTGTACATACTTGTGAATATTTGTAAATATTTTCTTGATTATTTATTCGTTTATTTATTTGTTAATATTTCTTGTTTTTTTAATTTATTCATTTTCAAACCTATTTTAAAAGCTTGTAAATTTTCATTTCATTTATTTGTTCGAATTCGGACTAATTATTCATTTATTCTTTGAGTTTTCACACTAGCCGATTTGATTATTTTAATTGTTTCAATTTTTATAAAATTCCGGACCCGTTTTTGAATTTTTATAAAATTTTCAGCCCCTTTAAACAGAAATTCTGTTAAAAAAACAGCCTTATTATAATAATAAAATATTCATTGTGTCAATTTTTCGTTTGCAGGTTGATGTCCTCAACCCCCGCTCCCGACACTGTTGAGTCTTCAGACGAACCCGAGCATGATCTGAGGAGACGTCTTCGTGAGAGATCTCGCGCAGTTGCGCTGCTACTCGCAGCTGGTGACGAGCAGGTGGTACCTGCTGAAGCCGAGGACTCAGGGGACGTAGGAGACATAATCATGGCGGACGACGAGCGACCACTGAATGAGTTGAATAAGCCCGGAGGAACAGGCCTGGAGCCGAGCATTATTCGACCTACTATAGATGTACCTACTTTTGAAATTAAATCTAGTATTATAAATATGGTGCAAAATTCGGTGCAGTTTGACGGACGCGAGCATGAGGATCCCAGAGGACATATCGCTGCTTTTCTCGAGGTATGTTCGACGTTCAAGATTAGGGATATTTCAGAAGACGCTGTTCGGTTGAGGTTGTTTCCATTCTCACTACGTGACAAAGCTAGGGCTTGGCTTATGTCACTTCCAGCTGGGTCCATCAGGACCTGGAATGAGCTGGCGGAGTTATTCATGCAGAAATACTTTCCGCCTGAGAAAACAACCAAGTTACGGAACCGGATTGTGACTTTTCGCCAAGACGAAGGAGAGTCGTTGCACGTGACCTGGGAGCGATTTAAGGATTTGTTACTTGATGTTCCACACCATGGTTTCTCCAAAAGACAATTGGTTTTGACGTTTTATCAAGGGCTTAATTATGACACGTAGGAGAGATTAGATGTGATTGCAGGAGGCGATCTGGGGATGAAGACGCCAAATGAAGCCTATGCTATCACAGAAAAAGCTGCATTAAAGTCTAGCTTGCGTCGAGAAGGAGAAAGAGGCCGGACATCATCATCATCATCATCTCGCCCATGAGTTCACGCTGTGGACGACTACACAGCCATTACTGCACAAATCTCGGCGCTTTCGGTGAAGTTTGATAAATCCCAGACAGCTACGCAAGCTAGTTCAGGGTGTGATCAGTGCGGGGTGTCACACGAGCTTGGTGCATGCTTTCAGGGGGTGATGTATGAGGGCCAAGAAGAAGTGGATTTTGTGGGCAATCAGGTGAGGCCGCAGAACAACCCTTACAGCAATACATACAACCCGAGATGGAGGAATCACCCAAATTTTGGGTGGCGAGCAAATGTGGGTAATCAGAACCCATTAGGATTTGCCCAGCGGGCTCCAGTACCGCCGCAGGCTCACGGTCAGCAATTCCAGCCTTACAACCAATCTTTCCAGCCACGTCCATATGCGTATCAAAATCAGGGCGCCGGGGTTAGCTCCCAGTAGCAAGCCCCTCAATTAAGTTCCAAGCTGGAGGATATGATGGCTCAACTTCTTAGTAGCTCCACGAGTGCAAATCATTTGGCTGAAAAGCGATATCAACAAAGCAAAGATCGTTTTCTTGCCCATGAGGGAGAAATGAGGAGCCAAAAAGCCTCGATTCAGAATATCGAGAACCAGGTTGGTCAGCTGGCGAAGATGATGTCTGAGAGACCCCCAGGTGGTCTTCCAGGCAACACGGAGCCAAATCCGCGCGGGCATGTGAATGCTGTTATGACCAGGAGTGGCAAGACTACCAGACCCAACATATCGGACTCACCACCGATCACTGAAGCGGTCTCGACTGATACACCGGACGAGGTGCAAGCCAGGCGTGGCCCAGCAAGTACAGCACAAGTCCAGGAGCCAGTCAAAGAGTACACTCCTCCAGTTCCATATCCGGGAAGGCTGAAGAAACAGAAAAATGAAGAACAATAGGGTAAGTTCCTTTAATTGTATAAACAACTGCACATAAACATACCGTTTGTTGAAGCCCTGGCCCAGATGCCGAAGTATGCAAAATTCTTAAAGGACAACCTCTCGAATAAGCAGAAGCTCGAGGATATATCATGTGTGGTGATGAATGAAAGTTGTTCTGCCATTCTTCAAAACCGTCTTCCCACGAAGATGGGAGATCCGGGCAGTTTCACGCTCCCTTGCTTGATTTGAAATATGTCTGTTAGCCATGCATTGTCTGATTTGGGAGTGAGTATCAACCTTATGCCTTATAAGGTTTTTACTAAACAGGATTTGGGTGAGCCTTCACCCACTAGAATGAGCATTCGACATGCAGACCGTTCTATCAAATATCCACGTGGATTCGTTGAAAACATGCTTGTTAAAATCGATAAATTTGTTTTCCCCATGGATTTTGTTATTCTTGACATGGACGAAGATTCAAAAGTGCCATTGATACTTGGACGCCCGTTCCTCAATACTGCGTGGACGATTGTTGACGTGGCAGCTGGCCAAATCACGCTCCGAGTAAATGACGAGCACGTGACATTTGATATTAAAAGATCAATGCAACATCCGCAAAGTCACGATGACATGCTTTATTATGTCGATATTGTCGACGCATGTGTGTGCTCTCATTTCCAAGGCACTATTGAAGAAATTAATACGGACACACGTCGGTCGTGTAGGGACGTGATTGGCATTACGCAGGAGGGCCACGAAGTTGAGCAGCCGACTTTCCAAGTCGGTGATGATGGTTCCCAAAGTCCGGATCAATTTATGGAAATTGGCCATGTAGATGAGGAGAAATCAAAACCTTCGATTGAAGATCCACCGTCTTTGGAGTTAAAAGAACTCCCACCACATCTCGAGTATGCATTTCTAGACGAGGAGTGTCGCTTACCGGTCATCATTTCAGCATAATTGGCGAAAGAGGAGAAGAAACAGCTTCTCGAGGTTCTAAGACTTCATAAGAAAGCCATGGCGTGGAAGATTATGGATATCAAAGGCATCAATCCTTTTTTTTGTACTCACAAGATTCTGATGGAAGACGAGTACAAGCCTTGTGCACAGCCTCAGAGGCGGTTGAATCCGAATATGCAAGACATGGTGAAGAAAGAAGTGATTAAGTTGTTAGATGCTGTCACGGCCCCAGCCCCGGTTTGACCCGGTTAAGAGCCGCGGGATAGGAACCCGTGGTATCGATGATGCAACAGCGGGAGATTTTTAACAGGATCTTTTAAAACTCAAAATGCCCAATTATTTTATTCCATAAATTTGGGATAAACCCCGTAATTTACAATAGAGGAATTTAACTAGGAAATTCTCTGATTTATTAAAACATGTTTATTCATTTTTAACTGAGCCACCTCTTCAAGCTTGTTAGTGCTCCGTAGCACGTTTCCTTGATTTACAGCAGGTCGCCTGAAACATGTTTTAAAAATATTTTATCAGCGGGGAAATGCTGGCGAGTCACTCTAATTTGAGAAAATGACACATAGTTATAAATTACAGCATAAGAGCGATTACAATGGCTTCTATCTTATTTTTATCTGGCGCCGTGTCACACTGTGTGACGATGGTCATACCACTATTGGGTCATGTCACCCAAGTAGTGATGATTATCACTGTTAGGATTTATTAGCCTAACTCGTGAGAAAATTAGTAATGTGCACAATACCCCACTAGCCAGTGATTACGGTAACCACGACTTACTCCCTGTAATTATAACATTTGAAAATGATTTGAGGTATTGTAAAACAGTTGATAAAAAGAGAATGACTCACATTGCAGATTTATACGGTCAGAGTTTAGCCTACTGATTAGCCTTTTAACCTAAATTTAAACAACATGCACACGAACTAGGTCAGTAACTAATACAGCATTTACGATAACTCACTAGATTAAACCCTCACAACGAATGACAAAGTGCGATACTTAAACATCCATCGAATTCACGACGAATGACAAAGCATAACCCTAATGTGGATAGCACTTAAACATCCATTGGATAGTTTCAATCGATCGGACATTGAATCGTAGCAGCGATCGAGTTAATACCCTGTATCATAGCAGCGCCTCGCTATACTAATTGTAATTTCAACTTTTGGACAGTGAGAATTCGTTTTTGAAAGTTGATTTCGACAAAGTTGAACTGCTCCTGATCCAAGCTATTTATAGCTGGAATTTGAGGTTCACGCGGCCCGCGTGAACTTCCACTTGTTCTTTATGCAGCCCGCGAGGGCAGCCTAGTCTAGGAGTAGGCTTGGTGTGTCACGGGTAGTCTTGCCAAGTGGTCTATGCGTGGCTCGGATGCTTATCCGGTCAAACTGAAGGTTGACGCGACCCGTGTAAGGTATGCTTAACCCTTACGCGGCCCGCCTGAAGACCATAGTTCTGAATTTCTTGATTTTTCATGCAGAGTATGGTTTCAGGGGTTCGGATTCTTACTTACGGGTCGTTTTAGGAAAAATTTGAGAGTCCTTACAGATGCTGGGTTGATTTATCCTATATCTGACTCTGTGTGGGTGAGTCCAGTGCAAGTAGTACCCAAGAAAGGTGGTATTACTGTAGTCCCAAATGATAGGAATGAACTTATTCCTACCCGTACCGTCACTGGGTGGCGAGTTTACATTGACTACCGCAAACTCAACTATGCTACTCGTAAGGATCACTTCCCGCTTCCATTCATCGACCAGATGTTGGAACGTATGTCGGGGAAGTCGTATTACTGTTTCCTGGACGGGTTTTCTGGATACTTTCAAATTCCTATTGCTCCTGAGGATCAGGAGAAGACTACCTTTACCTGCCCCAGTGGCACATTCTCCTACCGGCGTATGCCTTTCGGGTTGTGTAATGCACTGGCGACCTTCCAGCGATGCATGGTTGCGATTTTTCATGACATTATCGAGGATTCTATGGAGGTATTCATGGATGACTTTTCAGTATTTGGAGATTCCTTCGATCAGTGTCTAGAAAATTTGAAGAAAATGTTGAAGAGGTGCGAAGAAACGAATCTTGTCCTAAAGTGGGAAAAGTGCCACTTCATGGTGAGAGAGGGCATAGTTCTGGGACATAAGATTTCACGAGCCGGTATGGAGGTCGATCCAGCTAAAGTTGACATAATTTCACGACTTCCACCTCCCACCTCTGTGAGAGCGATACGGAGCTTTCTTGGTCATGCGGGGTTCTACAGGCGATTCATCAAGGATTTTTCAAAAATCGCTAGGCCCATGACCCGTCTGTTGGAGAAAGACGCTCCGTTTATCTTTGGAGATGATTGCTTGAAGGCTTTTGACCTTCTCAAGCAAAAGTTGATTGAGGCCCCTATTTTGGTCGCACCTGACTGGAGTCTGCCATTTGAAATTATGTGCGATGTGAGCGATTTCGCTATAGGGGCCGTTCTGAGGCAAAAGAAAGAAAAGCACTTTCACCCGATCTATTATGCGAGCAAGATTCTTCACGACGCTCAGGAGAATTATTCCACGACAGAAAAAGAGCTCTTGGCGGTTGTTTTTGCACTTGACAAATTTAGATCATATTTGGTGCTTTCGAAAACAATTGTGTATACTGATCATGCAGCCATCAGATACCTGTTCAGCAAACAGGACGCTAAACCGCGTCTCATCAGATGGATCTTGTTGATGCAGGAGTTTGATATTGAAATTCAGGACAAAAAGGGTGCGTTGAATGTAGCGGCTGACCATCTTTCTCGGTTGGAGCATGGAGACATCAAGGACACACGTTGGGATCCAATCAATGACAATTTCCCACATGAGTCGTTGATGAGCATCGAGGTATGCGATGAGTCACCTTGGTTCGCCGACTTTGCGAACTATCTTGCTTGCGGGATTCTGATTAAGGGATTGACTCACCAACAAAAGAGGAAATTCTTCACGGACGTCAAGCACTACATTTGGGACGACCCTTTCTTGTTTAGGGTTGGTGCTCATCAGGTGATTAGGAGATGCGTTTCGGGAAAGGAGGCGACTGACATTCTACGCCACTGTCACGAGGGACCTACCGGATGTCACCATGGAGCCAATTTTACCGCTAAGAAGGTGTTTGATTCAGGGTTTTATTGGCCTACAGTATTTCGTGATGCGCAGAAATGGGTCAGAGCGTGCGATGCCTGCCAGAGGGCAGCAAACATATCAGCACGCGACGAAATGCCTCAAAATTGGATACAAGTATGTGAAGTCTTTGATATCTGGGGGATAGACTTCATGGGACCATTTACCCCCTCACGAGGAAACAAATATATCCTGGTTGCTGTTGATTATGTATCGAAGTGGGCAGAGGCACAGGCCTTACCCACCAATGATGCCAGGGTAGTCGTGAGATTTCTAAAGAGTTTGTTTGCCTGGTTTGGTGCACCAAAGGCGCTTATCAGTGACAGAGGGACCCACTTTTGCAACACTCAGCTTGAGAGAGCTTTGTCCCCTTATGGTGTGCATCACCGTTTATACCCGCCCTATCATCCACAAACAAGCGGGCAAGTGGAGGTCACGAACTGGGGGTTGAAAAGAATCCTTGAGCGGTCGGTGAGTGCAAACCGCAAGGATTGGTCAGACAAACTGGATGAAGCACTTTGGGCTTTCCGTACGACGTACAAAACGCCTATTGGGACTACTCCCTTTAGGCTTGTTTACGGAAAGGCGTGCCATTTACCCGTGGAGCTGGAGCACAAGGCGATATGGGCTCTAAAAACTGCAAATCTGGACCTAAAAACCGGAGGTGAAGCCCGGTTCCTTCAGATTCACGAATTGGAAGAGCTACGACAACACGCCTACGAAAGCTCCGTGTTATACAAAGGGCGCACCAAGAGATTGCATGACAAACGCTTGAAGGACCATAAACAATTCCAAGCGGGAGATCTTGTCTTACTCTACAACTCGAGGTTGCGTCTATTTCCAGGAAAGTTGCATTCGCGTTGGACTGGTCCGTACACGGTTAAGGAGGTATTTCCGTATGGGACTGTCGCAATTGAGAACGCGGACGGCGTAACTTTCAAGGTAAATGGGCATCGCTTAAAGCTCTATGTTGCCGGGTCGATCGAGTCGGCGGTGGAGGTTATCGAACTCCACGCCCCGCACACATCATAAGTGTGGGGAGGAGAGTCTACGCTATTGACTCGAGGATAAAAAATGTAGCAAGATCGTTTTGTGCGCTTTAGAGGTAAAATTGTCCATTCTTTTGTTTTTGCCATTTTTTTGTATTTTTGGCGTGTTTGATAGTTTTCGTATGACCGTACAGTTTTTAATCATGCCGGACGAAGGATCTATGTTAGAATAATGCTAAATCAGCTTGCGTATTACAAAAATGGCGAAAAATGGTCGGAATGGCTGCTGAAAATGGGTTCTGCAGCAAACAAGCCGATCTGCAGATATGGCAACACCGTGCGTCAGGTCGCACGACCGTGCCAATGCAAGCCGGCACCTCGAGTCACACCCACCGTGCATTACGAGATCAGCGTGCCAGGGTCAGTCAATGTCGGAGACGCACGACCGTGCGTCTGGTCGCACGACCGTGCGACTGGCCAAGGGCAGTTTTGTCCTTGCACTTTATAAAGCCCTTATCTGCACCCCATTCTCACAGTTCGCGAACCCTAGCAGCACCCTCGTTCCTGGCCGGTTTCTCCTTCAAAATCCCACCATTTTTTGCACGGTTTCTCAGATCCTTCAAGCACGGTATGTATTTCTTTGTGATTTTCGGTTTTGATCTTGTTTTAGGCTTAGATTTCCAGATTTCTTCAAGGCTTTTTAGGGTTCCCTTCATAAACACAATTGAAACCCTAGCCCTTGCTAGAATTAGGCAATTCGTGAACAACCAGTCGGATTCCCAACCCCCATTTGCCAGAAATTTGTTGATTTTCGGAAAGATTTTGCTGTTCTGATTCGGGGGCTGAAAATCTACCGAAAACCGCGTCGCACGGTCGTTCCGTGGGTGGCAAGGTCGTTCAGTTGCGGTTGTTCACGATGTTCGCTTTGATCTCGGTGACGCACGGGGGTGCAATCAGTCGCACTTCCGTTCAGTTCCGACATGTTTCGATCACAACCCCTGATCTCGGTGACGCACGACCGTGCGTCTGGTCGCACGCCCGTGCGATTTGCCCAGATCAGTTGGACAGAAGCTTCATAATTGTGTATTAGACTGTTTTGTATGAAATTTTTTCTGCTTATCTTGTTCTAACAGTAATCCCTCATGCAGATGGGCCATCCTTTTCTCCAATTCAACCCAAACAACGCTCGGGACAATCTTTGCATTGCAAAACTCAATGCGCTCTGGCAAAGACGGAACCAATTCGGCATCCCTAGGAGATTGGATTGGGATGTGATGACGGAGTTGAACCAACGCGACCGGCTTGCAAATATGTTAACACTTCCTTTTTCGTGATTGGTCAACATTGACCGGCCAATTTATCTGGAGCTCACGTTGGAGTTCTTCGCTACATACTCTTATGAAAAGCCCAAAGCGAGCAGAGATCCAAACTTCCGCTATAAGAAACGAATAAATTTCAGGTTAGGCAGTCGTTGGCACAACTGGACCGTCGGAAGGTTGGGTAGAAGACTCGGTATTTACACTGACGAAGAAATGAACTCCGAGTTCTTCACCAATCAATCCACCTTCCCTAGAGAAGACGAGCGACGTGATTTTTGGGCGCGGATTGCGGTTGGCGCACCATATGATCCTCGGGTATCCAAAGCATCGAGATTGCGAGACCCTTTGCTTAGGGTTATGCACCACATCTTCAGCCACACCATCACAGGGCGCATGGACAGTTTGGGAAACTGTCCCACACCTGATATCATATTTTTGTATGCGCTCGCGGAGGGGGTCCATATCAACCTTGCCGCGCGGATGGCTGAATATTTCGTGCATAGTTCAGGCAGAACCGCTAGTAGTCAGATACATGGTGGTCAATACGTCACCCAAATCGCCTACGCCATGGGTATTATGACGGACGAAGTGGTTGAAGGTCTTACTTTGGTTATTAAAGGTACGTATGTGGATATCCGTTCTTTGAAGGCCATGGGGATTATCACAGAGACCGACCACGGAGATAGGTTGAAAGGGGTCGATAACGAGGTCTGGGACCCGTTGCCTCCACTCCCAGAGGATGAGGTTATGCATGAAGAGGAGGAGGAGCATGAGCAGCCACCACACACACTCCCCGCAGTACCAGCATTGGCCTCCCGGCATCCCTTCATATCCTGAGTTCTATGGTCAATTCCAGCAGATGCAGATTAGCCAAGAGCAGCAGCGGGTCAATCTAGAGCAGCTGAGAGTTAATCAAGAGCAGTTAAGAGCCAACCAGGATGCGATGCTGGCGAATCAAGATTTCATGCGCCAAGAGATGCATGCTGGGGTTTCGTACATATTTGTGGGTCTTCAGAACGCCTACCCCAACTACTTTGGCGAGCCCCCACAGTTCCCATTGGGGAACCCTGGTGATTATGGCGGGGCTGGCACATCCGGCACAAGTGGAGGTGCCGATGATGACTAGTAGTGGAGTTCTGAGTTGGTGGTTATGGTAGTATTTCAGTAGTATGTTTTCGGGTGTTCATTTTGGTTTTCATTGCAAACACCCGCGGTTATGTATTTTGTTTTTTAGACATTATGGTTTATTTGCTTTGTTTATGTATGGATATTTAGTACTCTTTTTATTTATTTAGATTATGGCTTGTGTTGCGATCAGATTGTCTTGTTTGCTGTTTTGTTTTGCTTTGCTTTGCTTTGCCTTGTGACATCCTTACAGATCTTGGAAGCACATCTTGGACCGGAACACACAACAGAGTCGGCTTTGGAACCTCGTTTCATCTACAATCATCTTCAGGGGAGTGTTATTCTCTTTTTTCTCTATATTTTGGGTTTCGCATTGGGGACAATGCGAAGTTCAAGTGTGGGGAGGGGGTTTAACATTTTCATTTTTTTTGTCCTATATATATATATAAAAAAAATCAGTAAATTGTATATATTTTTAGTAAATAAACCGGTTAGTTGTGTTTTAGAAAGCTTCAGATATGATAAAAACCCGGCAAGCCAAATAAATTTTGAAAAAGATAACTAGAAAACGTGACAAATAAAGAAAGACTTGCATGATAAGTTTCACACTTTTACCCATTCCTTCCGTTATGTGAGCATATTTGAGCCTTAAATTTGTTATATGTTTGTTCATTTCGGAGTAGGAGTGAGCCGGATGTCACGTGTAGTTTAGAACTTGTCACTTGCATGCTTTTTAAGACCATAAACGTGTGAAATTGTGTAGAAATGATAGAGGCACCTAGAAAACCCTTTGTTATTAGCCTTTTCCTTTGTGTTATGTTTCCCCTAAACCCTACGCTACCCACTAGGATTAACCATGTCAAGCCTTTCCCGTGTTTTTCTTTCGTTTACTCAACCAATTTACCCACTTAGCCAAATTTAGCCTTTTTAAACCTTTTGTGTTAAAACTCGGTTAAAAATTGTTTAACTAGAGTTTCTTGTAATTAGTTGTTCATTGTACAAAGCCATTAGATTTTATAAATATGAAAAAAAATAGAAAATCAGAAAATAAAACACCCTAAAATAGGGTGAAGTCGACAAAATTCGAGCACTTAAATGCTAAAATGATGAAATCTCGTTGATGAGCTCGATATCACAAAAGTCGCCTTTTTAAGGCATTAGTATATATAGTTTAGTTGTTTTCCACTTTTTAAACGTAACTACCGAGTTTTAACCATTTAGTCACTTTAAAATTCCCATTCCATACGCATCACCCAAGCCTTTCGTTACAACCCGTAAAGACCTCTTGATTTACACTTTTTCGCATGTTAGTTGGTGGAGATGAGATCTTGTGACAAGCTTATGATATTACACGTTTCATCGCCTAGGCATTGAGTGTTTACACATACACATTTTATGTATGTCTCACAAAAATAACCGAGTGTGTGTGAATATTGTGAGGTGTGTGAAGATTAGCGTGCTAAGTCAATCGGAAGTGAAGTCACGACTTTTTGGTTATCTACATATATATTTGCATGCGCTTGTTTGGTTTGAATCAATTGATGTTGCGTTTCGAAAAACCGGCTAACCGTCTGTAGATATATTAGTAGGTAGTTTGTAAATTCTTGTTCTCTTTAGAAACTAGCTTTTATTACATTTTAATTTTAGCTTGTTTGAGGACAAGCAAGGTTCAAGTGTGGGGAGGTTTGATATTCACCAAATTACATATGTTTTATTCCCCCATTTTACGTGTTTTCGGCCATGAAACCGAGAATCGGATACTTAATCGGGTTTACTTTTGTTTACAGGCCTAAAACAGCGTGCCAAACAAGAAGATGATGAAAATGAGGATTTTCCGGGCAAAACGGCTGAGCTGTGAAGATTCTGTGGAAAAATCTGATCTGGGGGAGTTGCACGGTCGTGCGTCTGGTGGCACCACCGTGCGGATCCGACAGCAGGGCTCATCTCGGCAATGCACAGCCAGTGCGATCCAGCGTGCAAGGCATCCTCGGGAACGCACGACCGTGCGTCTGAAGGAACTCCCATGCGAATCCGACACCAAGCCCCAGCCCGACAATGCACTGCCTGTGCAGAAGCTCGTGCCAACCTAACCTCGGAGATGCACGCTCGTGCAACCCAATGCACGCCCGTGCCAATACGAAGACCGGTCAAAATTTGCTGATGTCACACGGCATGGTGAACAGTAACTTAAAGTGAACGGTCGTGCACTTTAATCGCACGACCGTGCGATCTGAAAAAGTTATAAAAACAGAAGCCAACATTTTGTTCGACATTCTGGACTTTTGGGAGCTCATCAGGAGAATTCATAGGCTCCGGAGGTACTTGCTTTCACCCGGATTCAAGCCACTTTGTGCCGATTAGCTCCGTTATCATCCGGATTCTTAATCTTGTGCTTGTTTATGGTTGATTCTTCAATCTTTCCATGTTTTTGTTCATGTTTCAAGCATTTATATTGATGATTATGTATTATTGTAAGCCTAAGGGTAAAAACACTAGTATCCCTTGCTTAATAACAACCATTAGTATGTTCATTATGTTTGTAATGACACTTTGAAGCATTTTTTATGTTAATCCTTGATGATTAGTTTGCAACCTTGTTTATTGATGTTGAATTCTTGATTATTGTTAATTATCTTGGATGATTAGTATGTGGTTAGTTGAGATATTTGTAAAAAGAAGCTTAATTAATCATGTATTAGTAGACTTTGAACTTGTTTAACTTGTTTAATATGTTTACACCATGATACTAGAAATGGTTAGTGGTTTAATAAGGGATAATTATTGTTAATCAAGAAGGCTTTCCCTCACGGAAGGACCTTAACGGGTTAAATGGTGTTGTTATGAATTCTTGACATAAATTGTTAGCCTAGTTAGTAGTTAGGCCAAAATTGCTTGCTTGGTGAATTTATGTTCAAGATTTGTAAAATGAACTCGGTTGTGATTTAATCTAGTTTATGCTTGTCTCGGTGGTTACATTGCGTTTATCGGTGTCACTTTCCTTGATTAAGTGAGGTTAGAAAACTCTTAACGGATGACTAGCCTATCTTTAGGGAATTTTTATAGACAAATGTCAATTGGGTGTTAAAGAACAATTTTAGGTGGTTAAAGTGTGTTTATCGTTTTAGCTTTCCAAAGAGTTGTCATGTTAGGATTCCCGAAAGGGATACTAATTGTCTTGAAAATGGAAAATTGACCAAGTGTTTTAAGTGACAAAACCGACTTAGTTCACATGCTTTGGTTGTGCATAAAGAAAGGCTATATATTTATTTTCTTATTTGGAGTCTATTATGTTTATGAAAGTTTATGTTTTAATCTTATTTTCAGTTTAAACAAATCATACACTTATCCTTCTACCGGTAATTTAATGACAAAGGTTTAGTATTATTCCTCCGCCCACATCCTTGGATCGACACTTGGTTCTTACCGATACTTTACTACATATATGACGTGGTACCCTTGCCCTTTCGTGAGTGTTTTAATGTTGAAGTATAAATCATTTTTATAAATTTAAAACCGAATCGTGTGTAAAATTCATTGTAAAAACATGTGTATACGCGCACACGTCAGGCACTGAGTGAAACAAATTGTCCAAGAGATTCCATAACAACTATAATTACCAATTATTTAAGCATCACGTCCCATACCATGACATAACAAGTAACATAGTTATTACAGACAAGTAGTTCTCAATGACAATAAAAGTTGTTCCGACAACTCATAAAATGTTTGTTTGTTTCTAGACTCTTCCTAACTTGATTCCACAAAAGCTAGCAAGCAAAGCATCCTAAACACCTGCCACATACGTTAAAACAGAGGTCAATACACGTAGTGTAAAGGTGAGCATACAAGTTTAATAGTATAATAGTAGCGAAAGCGAGTTTACGCATAACCAGCATGTAACATGTATAATGTGAAGCAAGTAGGTTATCGACAATGAAATATGCAAAGACGTGACTGCGAGTTGTAGAATGCGCAACACATATCACCACTGTGATACGTGAAGAAAAGCCCTTAACAACCCCTGTCCACGACAGGTGCTGAGTCCAAACTATAGTACTATCGTTGCTAAGGTGTCAGACAACAATCACTGTGTAAACATAACATACAAGCATTCATCGAGTAACACGTATAACATGCAGTAACGGTTAGCGTATAAAGAGTGTTTGCATTGTGTGATCGATGTGATATAAGTAACGTATGTAACACCCAAAAGTGCTAAAAGCAAAAAAGGGATTGAGTATACTCACATATAGGGTTTAATAAATAAACATTGTCTTGGATTGAAGGGAGCGCTGGAGAGTTAGCCTGATTACAGAACGATAGTATAAGCAAAGAACAGTGCTTAAAACGGAGCGAGTGAATAGGACGACGGATTGTCATCCGATCGGATGTCCTTCCGGACGGATGGCCATTCGGTCGGAGGGTGATCCGTTTGGGATGGATGTGTTTGTGTATGATGGCTTTGAAGTTTTCGTTGTAGCATTTTTAAAAATAGAGAAGTATCTCTACCTTTCAGGTCGTCCGGTCGAACGGTCGTTCGGTCGGATGGCGATCGTCCAGCGAGATATGTCATGAAGAACAAGTTCACAGCAGAATGGTCATTCGATCGGATGGTCGTCCGATCGGATGGCCATTCGCTGGAAACTGATATGTATTGAGAGTTTGTAAAAAGTTCAAGTGTTGAGACCATGAGTCATCCGATCGGATTGTCGTTCGATCGGATGGCAATCCGATCGGACGGCAGTCCGTTTGGTGACTTGCTCGTTTTGAAATTTGTTAAGTTTGAAAGTTTGCGGTTTGATCGAGACGGTATGAAAACGTGTTAAACAACGGGAATTCCCTCAAGTCCAAGTTATCCGATTGGACGGGAATCACCCCATTCTGACCAGTCAACTGTTCTTAACGGTTGTTCATGTTCAACCCGCTAAGTTGGTTATCTCGTTGATAGGAATCAGATCTCAGACCGACACATCACTAGAGAATGAGTGGAAGGCCTAAATGAGCTCTGATTCTATCGGTTTTGAGTGCATGAGTGTAAAAGAGTTGAAAGAAAAGTTATGAAAACATCTTTCAATCCTTTTAATCCCGAAAATGTTTAGATTTATGTGAAATCAGTCTTTAAACATGTTGAAATCTCTTAGATCTGAGTTATTCTTGGTGGAATGAGGTTAAGTCTTGAAGTTCATAAGAACCCCATGATGACATCATCCTAGAATTCATCAAATCAGCCGATTTCATGGTTAAAAGTGAAGATTTTATGGTGAAAAATATGAAGAAGTGTGTGTAGATGATATATGTACAAGATTTGAGGAAGAAACTTACAAGAATCGCGAGAAATCGAGAGAAAAGAGGCTGAGAAGTCGAAGGGTCACACCAGAGTTGTCACATCACTGTTCAAGTGATGTGACAGGTGCTATTTATAGATGCCAAAAGAGGAAAGGCGGTGCAGGTGTGCAAACGAGGGGCGGTTCGATCAGATGGCCATCCGATCGGATGGGCGGTGTGAGTTGGTTTTCGACTTTTCGTTTCGTGCGTTGAGCGTTGCGATGCGTTTCGAGTAAGCGATGCGATAGTATTACCCATTAATTACACAAATAACCTAATTACTAAATACGATAAATATAATCCTTGAATCTTGAGTTTGTGATGAGACCGCGTTGCGATAGAGTTGCGATTGCGTTGCGATCAAACACCTCAACATAAACATAACATGCACAAGTAACACATAATAGCACACACACGTAAAACAATATCAATAACCTACTATTCGAGTTGCGATGCGATAGCGGTGCGATAAGCGATAAGTCGATTAGCGATTAAACTGCGATATATTAACATGTACTCCACATAATACAACTAAAGCAATTTAAATTAGAGTGTCGATTACAAGTCGAGAAGTACAATCAATAATTAAGCAAGGAGTGACAGATCGCAATTAGCAATCTTTTATTCCTTTGACTTGACTTTGACCTTGACTTGTTGTTTGACTTTGACTTCGACTTCGAAACGCGGGTTGTTACACGAATAACCCCCAAGCACTACTTGCTTTCACTAGTCAAGCTGGGAAATTAGACAACAATGACTCTTGGGTATGATTAGTGAACAAAGGATGGAATATTCTTGGTGCAGTCAATACACTCATTAATATCTTCCAATGTTACCACTACCCAAGGATATCAATTTGAATAGAATAACTGGATCACGAAGAAAGTTAACATTTTTGGATGGAGGGCGACTCTGGATCGAATTCCCACAAGGATTGCCCTATCCAATAAAGGTATTTACGTATCCTCTACAATATGTCCGTTATGCGGTTCGGCGGAAGAAACCACTGATCTCTTATTCTCATGATGTTATGTATCCACAATTGTTTGGCAACATATAAAGGGTTGGTGTGAAATCTCTTCTGTTTTCGGGTTCTACTTATCAGATCTGTTGAAAACACATGAGTCCGTATCTGGTCGGCCATCAAGAAACAAGCTATCTACACACTTACCCTTATTTCTTGTTAGGCCATATGCCATATGGAAACTGATAAACGAAGTAATATTCTCCTCAACGAAGGTTAGCATATAATGGACGAAATCAAGCTGTAGGGGTTCCCATGGTTTAAAAATAAGTCAAAGATAATATCGAATGATCCCAATGGTTGTGGTTTGATCTATGATCACTCAATGTTAAAAAAAAAAAACGGTTTAAACCAGCTGGTTGAACCGGATGCCGAAAGCTTGGTCGGCACAAAACATACCGGTAAATTGAGGGAACAACAAAGAAGTTGTACCACTGGTAAATTGAGTTATACCGATTTAAACCGGTATACCGGTACTAGGCCAAATGTTAAAATTTGGACTTTTAATCTTTTATGCGCCAAAAAAGGTGACGATTTACCTTCTTACTAAAACGTAGCACCCAAAAAGGTACTAATAATGAATTTTTGGACTATTTTTTTTACTATGGATTAACTTTTGGAGTATTTTTATTATGGAATGATGTAGTGTTAGATAATTTTTTTAGGTTGAAATTGTATTTTATGGATTTATAGGGTTAATTAGTCAACCTGTTTGAACCGACCGCTACAAGTCGGTTTAACCGGTTAAACCATTTCTAAGACTAACCCGGTGCGATTTAAAAACTGGTTTTTAAAACATTGATAGTCACTGTTTTGTTTTGTTTTGTTTTGTTTTTTTTTTTTTTTTGTGAACGACCAACAAATCAAACTCGAGTACTCTCGGGGCATCCATTAGACAAATCGAGTACTCTGAGAGTAACGCGAGTCGCCTAACACCAATTCCAGGGAAAATCCGATAACCCACCCGCCCGTAGGCATGACGGTGAAATTACCGGTAGACCGCTCTACTATATGTAATTTTGTTTTTTCACGACTTTTTTTGACCAAAGTAAACGATGAAGTCAACCACAAGGGGAGTTGCATATATGGTTCGAAACCTTACACCCTTCTTTGTCGGAGCAAACACAGCAACAACAGCTGCAGCATCCATTGTCAGTTTTCATCTCTTTTTTTTTTCGCAATAGTTTTCGATTAATCTGTTACATGTGATTGCTAAAGTGATTGTATTGTATTTTCAAATTCAACAGATTATGTTAGTATAGGGTTATCACTTTACATTCAAGTATCTAATTAGGGCAAACATACTAACGGATCGATTGTTTAGTGGTTGATTCTAGGGTTTTATGTATGCAAAATGCCTGGTTAGTGCATTTAGGACTAGATGTTTGTTATATTCTGTAATATGCTTTTTAATTAAACTCAGTAGACTTCCTTATTTGATCCAGTGTACACGATCTACAATCATCTATCATTCTGTAATTTGTATATGATAATAATTCATCTGTAGTACGGAGATGATGTCATATGCAACAACAACAGCAACAACAACAACAACAAGA
>JARYGA010021988.1:0-43327 GCA_030545235.1 Helianthus tuberosus
GGATACTCTTCAGAACGAAAATGAACAAACGGAGTCATTTTCCTCAACGGGTATTCTTCAGAATTGGAAATGAAGGATAAACGGATATTCATTCCCTCAACGGATATTCTTCAGAAGTGAAAAATGAATAGCTAGTTCATTTTTCCTCAACGGATGCTTCATCAGAATTGGAAATGAATAGGGTTAACTCTAGATACATGATAGAACTTGCTGTGATTTCTGTGCACTAAATTCCATAATTATGTATGCATCCATAATTACGTAATTCCTTGCACAGTCCGCACAGTTCGTTTCGTAATGTTGTGGGGAAGGATATCAAACTTGTGATGAGGGTGACTAGACTACCATAGGGTCCTTTTAATTAGATTGACAGAGGATCTTCTTAGTTAGGCCACCAAGGAGTCCTTTCAGCTATATCATCACATGATATCCCTAACCAGATTTTTGGATCAATCTGTTTAACTAGACCACTAAAGGGGTCTAATTATGAAGTAGTACTTTATAATCCAAGGGACTTGTCTACAACGTAGAAGTCCATTAAGGATTTTAGGTAGTACCTTTGGGTATCCTGCTATGAATCTCTTGTACAAGGATATGTAAGATTCTACGAGGATTTGGATAACATAATTTGGATCACACAACACATAAAAAGGTAACACATAAGCACATAATCACATAATTGTTTAATTGTTATCATCTTGTTATTGATTGCTATTAACTTGGCGCCTCGTACTTCGTTTCTATTGGAAGAAACGGGTACTTAGGATTTTCGTGGAAAACGCAAGAGATCATACAATGGAAGAAATTTGGGGGTAGTCTGTTCTTCAAGGAATACGGTTCCTTGATTGTCGGTATTGTAGGGGATATGTTTATACATGCAACCACATAAACATATTGAAATGTAAATGAAGATTTATTTATAAACAACAATAACAACAACTATTTCATAGATCGTGATAACAAAAGAAAATAATACACAAGGCTCGATTATTTTCTAAACAGCGTTATCTTCTGTCGGTCAGATACTCATCCCTGCGCTGGATTTGCATTAGCAAGTCTTGGGCAATTCCTACGAAAATGGCCTATCTCGCCACAGTTGTAGCAAGACCCTGGTGGAAAACGAGCTTGAGCAGGATTGTTGTTAATTTGATTTGGTGCTGCTGCTGTTGGGCAAACCCTCGCTGTATGACCTATAAGTCCGCAAACTTGGCATGTGCGGCACTTCACACCAGCATGATGATGTAGGCCACATTGGTTGCACAAGGGTGCAGTTCCGTTGTAGGGTTTCCTGGCAGGGGGTTGAGCTGGTTGGTTGGGGACGGCTTGATCATTGTGAGCGACCACGGCGAAGTTCTGAGAAGCCTTTCGCTTCTTTGCCTTCTTAGAGGATCCAGTCTGTTCATCCATGGTCTTTGATTCCTCGATTGGGTTCGATTCTTCGACCGGTTTCTTGTCACCTTTTCGGAAAAGTTTACCTTTCCTGATCTTTGATTCTGTCAAGGTTGCAGATAGCTCAATGGCCTGCCTAACAGTAGTAGGGTTGCTACCAGTCACAATGTCTTGTATTGAGTCGGGGAGGCCATCAATGTACTTTTCGATTGCCTTATCCAAAGGCGTGACCATGTTTGGGCATAACAGACTTAACTCCTCATAACGGTCTGTGTAGGCTCGATGCTCACCGCTATCTTGCTTCAAATTGTCGAATTCCCTTTCCAAGGCCCTGATCTCGTGACGAGGACAAAACTCCTTCATCATGAGAGCCCTAAGTTCGGCCCATGTCTGTGCTAGAGAAACTTCTGCACCACAATCTCTCATAACCCCGTTCCACCACGTAAGGGCCCTCTTCTGGAACACACTCGAAGAAAACTCGACCTTGCGATTGTCAGGACACTGCACGTGGCGGAAAGTATTCTCAATGCTCTCGAACCATTGAAGAAGCCCAGTCGCTCCCTCAGAACCACTAAACTTGAGTGGTTTAGCCAAGTTAAAACTCTTGAAATTGCATGGACCATTATTGTTGTTGTTGGCTTGGTTCCATTGAGCAAAGAGGTTTGGGAATTGAGCAGCCATTTATTGCGCAATGATTTCTGCCAGTTCGGCAGTCGCTATCTGGTTTTCGCGTCGAGGAGGCATTCTAAAAGAGAAACAAGAAAGAAAACAAATGAAATGGCATTGGGTAAGAATAGGATGTTACAATTACCGACCATAATCATGGTTGATGGTCATTTGTTTGAACCACGAAGCAAACAAACAACACAAAGGCTGAATCAAAGCAAATAGATCCTCATAGTGTATCGCGAAGACATGCTCGCCTATAAGTGGACACTCACCCCAAGAGTTCCCAGGTAAGAGTGACTGGTCCGATTATGTGGATTTGTACGAACACTCTAGCCTTAGACAGAAAACCCAGGGTACAGGCATTCACTCTTCCAGTTTGCACGTGTTCACACTATTTAGGACCCAAAACTTTGACGAGAGTTTTGAAAATTCAAAGGGGTTCAAAACCTTATAACAGAGGGTTCAAAACCTAGTAATCAATCATCCTAGAATAGATGATTAGTTTTCAAAGCGGTTTTGAAATTTATGTTCTTGTTCTGGTCATCGCCTAAGGATAGGTGACGGTATTGTTTTATGACTAAACGCAAGTAAACTCGCGTTAGGGTCCTAGGTAGGTTATAGACTAGGTCAAAGCATTACTAATAACCTAATTCCCTATAACCATGGGCTCTGATACCATCTTTTCTGTCACACCCCGACCACGTGGAACAACCAAACGTGGCGGAAACGTCGGGGAGTGTTGTAACAGAATTAATTGTTTCAAATCCATGGCAATTGAAGTTTCGTTTAATTAATCAAACATGAAAGTTTACATTGTTTTAAACAAGAACCAAAGAGCACATAACATAAATTTAACTAGTTCTTGTCTCGTTTTAAGTCACTAAGGCACAGGTCCACCTAAGTATGTCTTGATAAGTCCTATGCATCATCTCCTGAAAACACATGTGAAAATAGGTACGTCAGCATAAAAATGCCTGTGAGATACATAGGTTTTATGAAAACAGAATTCATGACTTATGTTTGAGAAAATGTTTAGTCATGAACCTTGTAATTTGCTTTGTCTTGTAAATCATTTGAAAAACGATAAGATCAGATGATATGTATAAATAAGAGAATAATGTATGGTTAAATGAATAACCATGTAAAATGAGTTTGTATAAGATAAGTTGTTTGTAAATCAATGTCTTGTGAAAAGTATGTTATTTGTATAAAATGTTATATGTCTCAAATTGAAATGATTCAAATAACGCTACAATATGTGATATCATACAAACACTTATATATAGGAAGTACCAGCGGCGTATCCACCGTGCTTGTATCATATTACATACGCCTTGTTACTTAAATCACTTACTCAAACCAAACCACCAAAGTAAAATGTTTAACAATTGTAGAAATGTTTATGTATAGTCAAATGTCTATTGTCAAATGTAAATCATGTCAACCGATACAACTGGTTCACACGGTTCAATAGTTACAAATGGTTCATATAATCAAAGGGTTACGACGGTTCACATAGTCAAATGGTTACAACGGTTCAAAATGTAGTATAATGTGTTCATATGCTGGATGAGCATATGCAACAGAAATGCAATGTAAAACAATGTACTAAGTATGCACGTAATGGACATACATAGCATAAGTGTAATGTAAAACAATGTACTAAGTATGCACACAATGGACATACATAGCATGAAATGTAATGTAAGACAATGTACTAAGTACGCACACAATGGGCATACATAGCATAAAAATGTAATGTAAAGTGATGTACTTAGTATGCACACAATGGGCGTACATAGCATGAAATGTAATGTAAAATGATGTACTAAGTATGCACACAATGGGCATACATAGCATAAAATGTAATGTAAAACGATGTACTAAGTATGCACACAATGGGCATACATAGCATAAAATGTATTGTAAAGTGATGTACTAAGTATGCACACGATGGGCATACATAGCATAAAATGTATTGAAATCATGTAATATAAATGTACTAATGAACATAGCAAGTATATGATGTGAAAACAGGAAAGCATGAAAGTAACAAGTAGGCACATGTGTTTCACCCCAAAACAGTTTGGAAAACAGTAAAAGAGGGGTCTATGTACTCACTTGAGATTGCTCAGAAGTCCTAAGATAACCACCAAGCAATGCTAGAGATCATGGAATCAAACGGCACCTAATATAGGTAACTATGTTAATAAACCGGACCTATATCGGAGGATCGGATAGAATGAGGGCTCGTAAACCAAATGAGTATGGGAACTCATGTAGTATGGTTTAACAAGGCCTACATACTAAATGAAACCTAACATAAGTGCTCATGACCCGTTACGACCCGTTTAGGTAGCTTGTGCTACTTTAACGCGTCGTTCGCGTAAAACGCGTTTGGAGCGCCTAACTAGTCCTACGATAAGTATAATATGCCTTAACATGTCTAATATTGTTGCCAAATCAGTTTAGATGTTAAAAGTTATGTTACATATGCTTAATTACCAATTATACATGAAAAGGGTATTTTGGTAATTTACCTAAGGCATATAAACTACCTATCATATAACTACTTAAACGAAGCGACCATAAGGTATAACCTCGGAAGGTTATTCCCTATATACTATGGTCACCTAATGTATTTGGTTGGATCCTAATGATCGACCAAACGGGTCGGGTTCGAAGGTATAAGCGATTTATTAGATCGCTTACCCTTACGACCCTAGACAACGTGGTAATCAGTAGGCATAGTCACAAAGGACTATAACCATCGTGATTACAATCACGTTGCGAAGTTCAAACGAACTTCGCATTGACCATAAACTGGTCAACGCAGAAAGTCAAACAAAGTTTGACTTTCAGACTCGAAAAACAATAAAAGAACGAAGGAACACTTACAAAGGGTCCCCGAATGCTAATCTAGATCAAAATAGCTCAGGTATGAAACAAAGGTTTCAACTTAAAGCACATTAGATCAGATTCTTGTGAGGAAAAGTGAAGGGTGGAGGTGGGTATTTATATTTTTCGGTTCACCGTTAGGATCGTTTCTTGGAAAAGGGGGCACGATCTAAGACGTACACTTGTCGGAAAGTTGTGGTAGCTCATTTGCCATCCACCATAAGGTTTTGACACTTGGCTTTGGCCTTTGGTGTGTGGAAAGGCTGAGAACAGGCTGTTAAAAACGTTTTGCTGCATCTGACCCCTGCTTGCGCACCGCAACACTCAGAGTGTTGAGGTGCGCAAGGACCTGCAGACCAGAATGTTTGAAAAATGGCAGAACAGGCCCCTGTGCGCGTATCGTCGTGTTTTGGCACTTCTAACACCCGTCAAACCCATTTTTAAGATTTATAAGGATGTTAAAGTATAGGGAACATGAAAAATGCTCAAAAATGTGCCGGATGTCAGTTCGTTTGGCCGTACGATTGCGTTGTTCGGTTAATTACGACGGAATGCGCATAAGCGCGAAAAACGATCCAAATGACGCGACGAATGGATTTTTCTTATGCCAAACACTAAAATAAAATATTTTTTAGTGCTTACATAAATTTTTGGATGTCCGGCTGTATTCAGAACGTAAGTTATGCGCGAAAATGCAAACTTGTGCACTTTTTGACGCTTTTAGTCCCTGAATGATCCAGAAGTTTATTTTAGCATACCGAACCCCTCAAAGCCTATTTCTAAGCTATCTAAAGGATATTTATGGTATGTTTAACTTATGGTCATGTTCCGGAATGTCTGTTACAGTTCAAATTGGCATACTTTCGCAGTTTGTCAACTTTAGTCCCTGTAAGCGAATTAAATTGATTTTGCCATACCAAAGCCTTCAAAACTTATTTCTAAGTTATGTATAGGTTATTTAAGGTATGTTAAGCCTATTTCACTATTCCGGAGTGTTCGTTGCATTAAACTGGTTATATTTACGCATCAGTGCGCCTATAACCTTCCAGAAAGCGATTTAGAGTTTGAAATCGAACAAGAATTGATATGTGCAAAAGATGCACATATTTATACGGATCCCAAGTATGAAATACAATATTTCATTGGCTTGGTATTAGTTTGAAGGTCACAGTGACCCAGGTGTCACAGTCTCCCCTACTTTAGGAAATTTTGTCCCGAAATTAATTCGTAGGAGTATGTCTGTGACTTTGTGTTAAATGATCATCAGTGATACGCAAGACATAATCCTGTCATTTCCTCAACGGATATTCCTCAGAAGCAAAAATGATCGAACGGAGTCATTTTCCTCAACGGGTTCTTCGGAAATGGAAAATGAAGGAGTTAACTAAACGGATATTCTTTTCCCTCAACGGATAATCTTCAGAAACGAATATGAACTAACGGAGTCATTTTCAACGGTTATTCTTCAGAATTGGAAATGAAGGAATAATCAACGGATATTCATTTCCTCAACGGATAATCTTCAGAAATGAAAATGAATTAACGGAGTCATTTTCAACGGTTGCTTCATCAGAGTTGGAAATGGAGAAAATAATCAACGGATATTCATTTCCTCAATGGATAATCTTCAGAAACGAAAATGAACTAACGGAGTCATTTTCAACGGTTGCTTCATCAGAGTTGGAAATGGAGAAATAATCAACGGATATTCATTTCCTCAACGGATAATCTTCAGAAACAAAAATGAACTAACGGAGTCATTTTCAACGGTTGCTTCATTAGAGTTGGAAATGAAGGATTTAACAACGGATATTCATTTCCTCAACGGATAATCTTCAGAAACGAAAATGAACTAACGGAGTCATTTTCAACGGTTGCTTCCTCAGGTACGGAAATGAAAGATTTAACAACGGATATTCATTTCCTCAACGGATAATCTTCAGAAACGAAAATGAACTAACAGAGTCATTTTCAACGGTTGTTTCCTCAGAAACGGAAACGAAGGATTAAACAACGGATATTCATTTCCCTTAACGGATACTCTTC
This sequence comes from Helianthus tuberosus, assembly GCA_030545235.1. NCBI lineage: Eukaryota > Viridiplantae > Streptophyta > Magnoliopsida > Asterales > Asteraceae > Helianthus > Helianthus tuberosus. Next base: position 7,003 of record JARYGA010021988.1, read on the forward strand.
AGAACGAAAATGAACAAACGGAGTCATTTTCCTCAATGGGTATTCTTCAGAATTGGAAATGAAGGATAAACGGATATTCATTCCCTCAACGGATATTCTTCAGAAGTGAAAAATGAATAGCTAGTTCATTTTTCCTCAACGGATGCTTCATCAGAATTGGAAATGAATAGGGTTAACTCTAGATACATGATAGAACTTGCTGTGATTTCTGTGCACTAAATTCCATAATTATGTATGCATCCATAATTACGTAATTCCTTGCACAGTCCGCACAGTTCGTTTCGTAATGTTGTGGGGAAGGATATCAAACTTGTGATGAGGGTGACTAGACTACCATAGGGTCCTTTTAATTATATTGACAGAGGATCTTCTTAGTTAGGCCACCAAGGAGTCCTTTCAGCTATATCATCACATGATATCCCTAACCAGATTTTTGGATCAATCTGTTTAACTAGACCACTAAAGGGGTCTAATTATGAAGTAGTACTTTATAATCCAAGGGACTTGTCTACAACGTAGAAGTCCATTAAGGATTTTAGGTAGTACCTTTGGGTATCCTGCTTTGAATCTCTTGTACAAGGATATGTAAGATTCTACGAGGATTTGGATAACATAATTTGGATCACACAACACATAAAAAGGTAACACATAAGCACATAATCACATAATTGTTTAATTGTTATCATCTTGTTATTGATTGCTATTAACTTGGCGCCTCGTACTTTGTTTCTCTTGGAAGAAACGGGTACTTAGGATTTTCGTGGAAAACGCAAGAGATCATACAATGGAAGAAATTTGGGGGTAGTCTGTTCTTCAAGGAATACGGTTCCTTGATTGTCGGTATTGTAGGGGATATGTTTATACATGCAACCACATAAACATATTGAAATGTAAATGAAGATTTATTTATAAACAACAATAACAACAACTGTTTCATAGATCGTGATAACAAAAGAAAATAATACACAAGGCTCGATTATTTTCTAAACAGCGTTATCTTCTGTCGGTCAGATACTCATCCTTGCGCTGGATTTGCATTAGCAAGTCTTGGGCAATTCCTACGAAAATGGCCCATCTCGCCACAGTTGTAGCAAGACCCCGGTGGAAAACGAGCTTGAGCAGGATTGTTGTTAATTTGATTTGGTGCTGCTGCTGTTGGGCAAACCCTCGCTGTATGACCTATAAGTCCGCAAACTTGTCATGTGCGGCACTTCACACCAGCATGATGATGTAGGCCACAATCTCTCATAACCCCGTTCCACCACGTAAGGGCCCTCTTCTGGAACACACTCGAAGAAAACTCGACCTTGCGATTGTCAGGACACTGCACGTGGTGGAAAGTATTCTCAATGCTCTCGAACCATTGAAGAAGCCCAGTCGCTCCCTCAGAACCACTAAACTTGAGTGGTTTAGCCGAGTTAAAACTCTTGAAATTGCATGGACCATTGTTGTTGTTGTTGGCTTGGTTCCATTGAGCAAAAAGGTTTGGGAATTGAGCAGCCATTTGCTGCGCAATGATTTCTGCCAGTTCGGCAGTCGCTATCTGGTTTTCGCGTCGAGGAGGCATTCTAAAAGAGAAACAAGAAAGAAAACAAATGAAATGGCATTGGGTAAGAATAGGATGTTACAATTACCAACCATAATCATGGTTGATGGTCATTTGTTTGAACCACGAAGCAAACAAACAACACAAAGGCTGAATCAAAGCAAATAGATCCTCATAGTGTATCGCGAAGACATGCTCGCCTATAAGTGGACACTCACCCCAAGAGTTCCCAGGTAAGAGTGACTGGTCCGATTATGTGGTTGCCATACCAAAGCCTTCAAAACTTATTTCTAAGTTATGTAAAGGTTATTTAAGGTATGTTAAGCCTATTTCACTATTCCGGAGTGTTTGTTGCATTAAACTGGTTATATTTACGCATCAGTGCGCCTATAACCTTCCAGAAAGCGATTTAGAGCTTGAAATCGAACAAGAATTGATATGTGCAAAAGATGCACATATTTATACGGATCCTAAGTATGAAATACAATATTTCATTGGCTTGGTATTAGTTTGAAGGTCACAGTGACCCAGGTGTCACATACAGGTTACAATTATACAGACATTTTTATACATGGTATGGTTAGCTTAAGGAGGGCATACTACTTAGATCATGTGAGTGGTGGGTACAGCACTTAAAGCCATTAATCCTCATCGTAGGACCGAGGGACATGAGTGATAGATCTATTTAGGTGTAGCGAGCCCACACCCATGAGGTCAGGGTGACCCATAGTGGTGACTGTGTCTTACAGCCGAGGCCCGGTACAAATTTGCTAGGTTTGAGTTTTCCTGCATCACTTCACACATATCAATGGCCTTGCAAACCATTGGTGATCTCTTTTTCCTTATTGCTGCATACCAGGGACATTCATACACCGTTTACAAAGGTTTATACATACTTACAGAAATACTTGATTTATACAAATTAAATACCATGTTTTTATACAAATTCAAAGCATAGGAGTATGCGGGCATGGAGTCAAAGTCAGGGGTGGCCATTGACGGTTATACGGACATTACAAATACGAGAGTTTACAAATACATGGTTTTACGAACATAATGCGTTACAAACACAAAGTTTCCATATAACTTGACAAGAAAATGATTTCTAAATTCGTTTTCTCAATAATATTTCACAAACCGGTTATTCAAAAGATTTATTTCAAATCTTTTACAAACAAACTATGAACTCGCTCAACTTTATGTTGACTTTTTCGCATGTTTCTTTCTCAGGTTACTTTTCAAATTAAGGCACGGTTGGAATAAGAGAACCATTTGGAGAATCGAGTACTTAGCGGGCGTTCAATTTCTAGAAAGTCTTTGCTTATTTGCTTCCGCTGTGCAATGAAGATACCAGTCCAGTCACGCCAGCTCTGATAATTTCGGGGTGTGACATCATAAAAGTGACAACTACTACAATTCATTCAAAGTCCATTTTGCAAACCACATACTCTTCGTTGTTCGACCCCTTACTAGCACGAGCTATCTGTTAAGGGTAATCTGGGTATATAAATATTATCTTTGACCGGAGCGCGACACTCCGATCAAATTTTGGCGCCGTTGCCGGGGAGTGCGTGCGCTTTGTGTTTGGATTATTGTGTGAATTTGCGTGATTATCTGTTTAATTTGTTTAGTTTCTTTTTGTACTTTGTCTTTTTCCTTATTACGTGGGTTGTGTTACTTGTGCAGATTACAGGTAGTGCATGCACATAAGGAATTCCGGGAGGACTTCACTATTAGTCTACGAACCGAAAATTCAAAGAGTCACAAGAAGGAACCTAGCAAGCCGGTTAGAAGCAACCCTTGTTTCTAACCAAGCCACTCTAACACCACAATTTACACCATCCATTGAAACCGATTCAATGGCAAACCAAAATTCTAATCAAAACCTCAATCAAAACCAATTCCAAACCCGAGGAAACTTCAACCCCGCCCAAAATGCCCAACCTAGACCTCAAGAGCAACCGAGTGGTAATAATAACTCTAGACCACCCACACCACCTTTCTGAAACCAAAATCCCAACAACACCCAAAGAACACCCCAACAACAAAACCTTCACCGACATAACTCCTTACCCAATAACCTTGATGACCGGAATGTTAATTCCAACCGTAGAGGCAACCAAGATCATGGCAATCCCACGAATGAAGACCCGTTCTTTAACATAGACGATTTGAGAAATGCTATCCCCGATGATGAGTCGTTTTGTGTTCCCAGTTACCAATCGCCGGAACATGTGAGTATTCACTTAGAATACTCGGATGATGGGGGTAACTATGATGATCGGGTCGATGATGACGGTTGGGGGTATGTGAACCGGGGGAATGTCTACAACGCTAGAGGGTTCGACGATGATGAATTTGGCTATCAAAATGCCAATTTCGTGGGGGATAACAATTACGGGTATGGGAATGTGAGAAATGGCGGTTACAGAAACAACCAAAACCCACGGAACAATAATCAAAGGAACCGGAATGATGGGTTCTACAACAACAAAAATAATGTGAACCATAACCGGATTCCTCGTTTTGTGGGATGAGGTAAACAAGGTGGAAACCAAGGAGGTAATAGAGGAGGTGATCGAAGGGATAATCGAAGACCGGTTGATCAAGAAGTTAACGACCCACATCGTCGTCAACAACCTCCACAGGGAGTAAATGACCGTTTTAGGCCGGTGGTCACCGATAATGACTCACCAATTGTATGCGAAAGAAGAATGTTCGATTGCAAGCCCCATTATATCAACATACTTCCCCACTTCAATTGGAGGTCCAATGATGAACCATACACTCATTTGGCGGAGTTTTCAGCCATATGTAGGACTATTGGGGGGCATGATTTTGCATTGGAAGAGGTCAAGCTTCGGTTATTTCAGTTTTCGCTAAAGGATAAGGCGAAACAATGGTTCCTTACACTTCTGGCGAATAGTATTCGGACATGGGGCAAGATGCAACAAGTCTTTCTTGACGAGTATTACTCGATGGCAAAGAGTGATGATGCTTGTCACACCCCCAAAATCCACACGCGGAGTGCCACCGCTTGGAGGCGTGACATGACCAGGATCAAGCCACCAATCATATTGAACATAAGTATATATATATCAAAAGTCATTCCTCAATACGATAGGTGTTTACAAAACCAAATATATACAAATGTGTAGCGGAAGCATTAATGTAAAACCCAACATAAGTTTAAGTACAAAATGATATAATGTTTAACAACACATTCACGATCCATGTCCACAACGACCGTGCCTCCCGTGCAAGCTCCGTAAGTACCTATGGTCCTGCAAGGCATGTAACAGAGAGTCAACAACTAGTTGAGCGAGTTCACAGTTGGTTATTCAGTTATAGAATTCGTTTCGTAAGTCAGTTGTTCGTTTTGTAACCCATGTTTCTTATTAATTCCCATCGCGGTCCTCCAGACATCTGTGCGAAGATTAGTGGCCGTATCGCGGCCTATTCAGGCATCTGTGCGAAGGTTTATGGCCGTATCGCGGCCTTTTCAGGCATCTGTGCGAAGATTAGTGGGGGCTTCCCCATGTGTTAGACTAGTCGTGTTTGTACGTGCCCTTCTTGATCCAAGGACCGTAGCGAGTGTGAGTGTACGTAGGTTTTACGTACGTTAAGGTTGTTGTCCTACCGGACGAACGTACGTATTCTACCCAAGGAGAATACGCAGGATTAATATTGGCATCCTACCCATGGAGGATGGCGGTACATATCCTACCCAAGGAGGATATGTAGGTTCCATTTTAGTTTCTTTAACCCATTCCCAACCACCGGGAATCCCATGCCTTGGTAAGAGTGTGAACTCACCTTAGTTTGCTCGGTATGCTAAGTATGTGCTCAAAGTAAATCAATCACGTCCTAAAGTATGCACGTATAGAACAATCAGTTTGTAGTCACGAGTGGTACACGTATGAGCATGTAGTACGTATTCACAATCACACAAGTCATGTATATCATTTAACAGTAGTTAGATATTCCAGTTAATTCTTAACAGTAGTAACTAACCAGGTTAACTTTTAACAGGATTTAAGTAGGTTACTGTACTGATTACATAGTTGGCGAAACACATATATTGACGAAACACATGTCCTGTTTCGTCGAGTCTTGTTTGGCGAAACAGATCTCTATCTCGTCGACTTCCCTTGGCGAAACACATTCTATTTCGTCGAGGTCATGTTTGGCGAAACAGAGGTCTAATTCGTCGACCGCCCTTGGCGAAACACATTCTGTTTCGCCGAGAGTTCTGTTTCATCGGACAGTTCAGATACGTCATAACAGATACAACCTTAACACAGAAACCCCAAACCATCTTAACAGCCGTCATCAAAAGCAGAAATCATATGAAGATCAATGTGCAAATCGAATCATCATAAATCAACCATCCAAGAATCATTGTCTAGCATAAACCCTAGTTTATGTGTATAGCATATCGAATAACATACAACATCATCACATCAATCCCTATCAAGATACTAATGTAATCAGAATCAGGCCATATAAACAACATTCAGAACCGAGCATTCGATTATATCAAGTTTCGCATATCATTTATATATCCTACTATATCATATCATACACATCGAAATCTATATCATCGTCATACTAGAATCGCAGCAGTAACACGCATCAATCATTTACACAAACATGAATCGAGATGGTACAGAATCAAGAAACCGATTAACAAACACACACTAACCGATTCGAGATGAAGGAACAAGGATTCGAGAGCTAGGGATGATGGTGAACGATGGTTGTGGTCGTCGCACAGAAAGGGAGAGTGTTCTAGGGTTTCGGTTGTTATGATAAAATGTGTGAAACTGATGATGTTTCACGTTTTAAGACTCAAAATAACGTGTTGGGCCCGAACTGGGCTTCGGTGGATCTGGGCTCGGCGAAACAGCCTGTTTCGTCGAGAGGGTTGTTGGCGAAACAATCTGTTTCGTCGAGAGGGTTGTGGCGAAACAGATATTGTGTTTCGTCGAGTTGTTCAGGTCTCAAACAGTTTACAGTTAATCATGCAGTCAAGTACTTACACCTTATCACTCAAAAATCAAGATTATCATCTTAACTATAATTTAGTGTGCACAATTACCAGGTAAATAATTCGTGTAAGCAATAATCTAGACGGTCAACGTGCAATACATGCGAATAAAGAATGTCGGAAATTCGAGTTGTCACATTATTCCCAACTTGAAAGAAATTTCGTCCCGAAATTTAGCATGCGGTTACTGAGGAAGCTAGTGGTGTGACGTTTACCTGTATCGTATCGCGGCTCCCCGAGCAAGTTTGCGAAGTTTTCCTGGGGTGTCACATTATCCCCCCGTTGATTTGGAATTTCGTCCCGAAATTCTGTATTGGTAGCTTCAGCCTCAGTAGTAGTTGCATTGGTTTCCGAATAACTGGGGATATTTGAGTTCCATTTGATCTTTACGCTCCCAGGTGAACTCTGGGCCGCGGCGGGAGTTCCAACGAACTCGTACTAGAGGGATTCTCGTGTTCTTGAGGACCTTAACATCCCGGTCCGTGATTTCAACAGGTTCCTCGACGAAGTGCAACCGCTCGTCGATAGTGAGTTCCTTTAAGGGAACTATGTGGGTCTCATCTGACGTACACTTCTTCAGATTCGACACGTGAAAGACGTTGTGAACTGCACTGAGTTCAGGTGGTAAGTTCAATCTGTAGGCCACTTTGCCTATTTTCTCTATGACTTTGAAAGGTCCGACGTATCGTGGATTAAGTTTGCCGCGTTTTGCCAAAACGAACAACACCCTTCCAGGGTGAAACTTTGAGTAGCACTCGATCCCCAACCTGGAATTCGAGTAGTTTCCTGTCTTTATCTGTGTATGCCTTCTGACGGTCACGAGTTGCCGCCATGCGTTGTCGTATTTGAGCAATCTTTTCAGTAGTGTCAACTACCATTTCTGGACCTGTGATCTGACTGTCACCCACCTCTGCCCAACAAAGAGGTGATCGGCATTTACGCTCGTACAATGCCTCAAACGGAGCAGCTTTAATGCTGGTGTGGTAGCTGTTGTTGTATGAAAATCCCACAAGTGGCAGATGCTTTTCCCAGCCCTTGCCAAAGTCAATTACGCACGCCCAAAGCATGTCTTCTAGAGTTTGAATAGTGCGCTCAGATTGCCCATCTGTCTGAGGATGATAAGTTGTGCTCATGTCTAATCGAGAGCCAAAAGATTTGTGCATTGCTTGCCACAGTTCTGAAGTAAAACGTGCATCACGATCAGAGATAATAGAGGTGGGCACCTTGTGCCTCGAGACCACTTCTTTTAAGTAAATGTCTGCTAAGGTAGAGAACTTGTCTGTTTCTTTGATAGCCAAGAAGTGAGCAGACTTTGTGAGTCGATCCACGATCACCCAAATAGTATCATTTCCGCGTTGAGATCTAGGTAGGCCAGTAACAAAGTCCATGGAAATTTGCTCCCATTTCCATTGTGATATCTCAGGTTGTTGGAGTGGTCCTGACGGTTTCTGATGTTCTGCCTTGACTCTCGCACAAGTCAAGCACTTGCTGACGTAAGTAGCTATGTGGGCCTTCATGCTAGGCCACCAATATGTAGTTTTGATATCGTGGTACATTTTATCTGAACCTGGATGTACCGAGTAGCGAGACTTATTAGCTTCATCCATTACAAGCTCGCGTAGGTTGCCATAAAGTGGGACCCAAGTGCATCCTGTTACGTAATAAGCACCATCTTCCTTCTGTTCTAAGCGTTGCCTTGAGCCGCGTAGGGCTTCAGCCCTGACATTTTCTGGTTTCAATGCTTCTAACTGAGCATCTCGTATCTGAGAAGGAAGACTAGACTGTATAGTGAGTTGTAAAGCTCGCACGCGATTAGGCGCGGTGTCCTTTCGACTGAGGGCGTCAGCCACAACATTGGCTTTGCCTGGGTGGTACCTGATTGAGCATTCGTAGTCATTTAACAGTTCAACCCCTCGTCACTGTCGCATATTCAGTTCTTTCTGTTTGAAGATATGTTCGAGGCTTCTGTGATCAATGTATATAGTGCACTTAGTGCCATACAAGTAATGTCGCCATATCTCGAGCGCAAAAACAACGGCTCCCAGCTCTGGGTCGTGTGTCGTGTAATTCCGTTCGTGAATCTTAGGTTGGCGCGAAGCGTAAGCAATGACTTTATCCCTTTGCATCAATACTCATCCAAGACCTTGGATAGATGCGTCGCAGTAGACTACGAAATCGTCCGTGCCTTCAGGCAGTGAGAGGATAGGTGCGCTACAGAGTCTATCCTTTAAGTGCTGAAACGCTGTTTCCTGTGCATTACCCCAACGGTAAACAACACCTTTCTGTGTCAGTAGTGTAAGCGGCTGAGCAATCCTCGAGAAGTCTTTGATGAACCGTCTGTAGTAACCCGCCAAACCCAAGAATTGGCGTATTTCAGTTGGTGTGCGAGGTGCAGGCCAGTTCTTGATCGAATCCACCTTGGATGGATCGACATGAATCCCATCCTGGTTTACCACGTGGCCTAAGAAGTGGACTTCACGAAGCCAGAAGTCTCATTTTGAAAACTTAGCGTATAGCTGTTCCGTTCGAAGAAGTTCCAAAATAAGTCGTAAGTGATGCTCGTGTTCCTCCCGATTCTTCGAATAAATCAGGATGTCGTCAATGAAAACAATAACAAACTTGTCAAGATAAGGTTTGCACATCCTGTTCATTAGATCCATGAAAACCGTAGGCGCGTTCGTTAGCCCGAATGGCATGACCAAAAACTCGTAGTGGCCGTAGCGAGTTCTAAATGCTGTTTTAGAGACGTCCTCATCCCGGACTCTCAGCTGATGATATCCTGACCTTAAGTCTATTTTGGAGTAGTAGCTCGACCCTTGCAGCTGATCGAATAAATCATCTATGCGCGGAAGAGGATAACGATTCTTGATCGTCACCTTGTTGAGTTCACGGTAGTCTATACACATCCTGAACGTACCGTCTTTCTTCTTTACGAATAACACTGGAGCTCCCCAAGGCGAAGAGCTAGGACGTATAAAACCCTTTTCCAAGAGTTCTTGTAGCTGCTTTGACAGTTCTTCCAATTCAGTTGGAGCTAAGCGATAAGGTGCTCGAGCTATGGGTGCTGCTCCTGGAGCTTGTTACTATAAGTTACCAAAGGTTCTTAATCCAGCACGAGGAATGCGGATGATCTTTTCTTTGCAAAGAGTCTCTGCTCGATGTTGAGGTAGACAATCCATACTAATATCGATGTCAAAACCATCACAATATTTGGGTCAATCCTAGTATCACCCTGACCAATCACGAACATTCGACCCCTGGCATCATTGCCGTCGTTATTACTCCCATTGTTGTCTTCCCTGGTTCCCGTTTCCTTGGTTGCGGTTCTGATTCTAGTTCAACCGTGAGCAGTGTCTCTTGAAGGGTCCTTCAGCACCACACTGATAACATCCCTTGTTACCTTACTGTTGCTGCTGATTCTATAGATCTTGTGGCTGTTGTTGTTGGTTCTGGTTTGCAGGACGTGAGTTTCTACCATCTTTGGTTCCATGACCCAGCTTGTTGCATTATTGATAATGATTGCGTTTGCCCTGCCCGCGGTGGTGCAGGTTACATCATTTGCGCTTAGGGTGGTTTCCCCCTGTATCCACCCTGCCCTTGGATACTAAATGTTGCTGATCAGGACTTTAGTTGTCATCAACCTTTCACTGCTGTGCCTGGGACGGAATCGTAGTCGAATCCTTGCTAGAGGTTCCATCCCACTTTCATTCGTTGTCACTGAGGGTAGCAGAAGTAGTCGAAGTAGTAGTGCTGATACGTTGAGGCAGCTTGTTCTGTTCCACTGCCTGGTCTGTGAGACGATGAGCAAGATGAGTAACATCTTGAATAGTAGCAAGATTAGCAGTCATCACATGGCTTTGAATTTCTGGTACTAAGCCTTTGAGGTACAGCTCAATGCTCTTGATAGGAGGATCCACCATAGTTGGGCACAAATTTGCCAGTTTGTTGGATCGTTTCGTGTACGCTTCTATCTCTGACCCCGTCATCTTCATGTTAAAGGACTCCACTTCCAACTTGTGGATGGCATCATAACTACTGTATTCACGTTTGATCAGTTCCTTAGAATCATTCCATGGGGTGGCATTAGCAGCCGCCAGCCCCAGTATCGTAACTTGCGCGCTCCACCAAGTTTGCGCAGTGCCTTCGAGAATATCAGTGGCATAATTCACCTTACGAGCCTCAGGTCATTCGCACATTCGAAGGCCGATTCGAGTTCCTCGAACTAATGGAGGAGTCCAACAGCTCCTTCAGTGTCGCTGAAAGTAGTAGGACGACAGTCCATAAAAGTCTTGTATGTGCATACAGGTGGCTGAGCGTGTTGACTTGTCGTGTACGTAAGAGTAATCAAAATTAAGCACTAGTGTTGAGTTACAAGAGTAGGATCTAAAAATCCTGGAGTAAGTGGTGATGGCAGGTTACACCTCCTGCCTGGGCAGCTGCGAGTGCTGCAGTAACTTGTTCAGTGATCGAAGCCGCCAACTGGGCTTGAGTTAGGTTAGCGCGTCCACACATGATCTTGACATCAGGGAGAACATGTGGGTGAGAGGTTCGCGAATAGTGCGAAGAGAGTGAGCACACAAGTATTCTTAAGCAATAACGTATAGTAAGTTCTGTAATCTAGGCATACCGCGAGCAAAGTTCTATGTAATTCTAGCAAGTAGGTAAGGTAACATGAATAGTAGTACCTATGATGTTGAGCCTTGCACGTGGAGCGAAGCGTCGTTGTGGATCGTTGAGAGCACTGTTCTGGTTATAGTCTGGTTTTAACAAAATAGTTTTTTCCTTTATTAAAACCGAGTTCTCTATAACCAATGGCTCTGATACCAATCTGTCACACCCCCAAAATCCACACGCGGAGTGCCACCGCTTGGAGGCGTGACATGACCAGGATCAAGCCACCAATCATATTGAACATAAGTATATATATATCAAAAGTCATTCCTCAATACGATAGGTGTTTACAAAACCAAATATATACAAATGTGTAGCGGAAGCATTAATGTAAAACCCAACATAAGTTTAAGTACAAAATGATATAATGTTTAACAACACATTCACGATCCATGTCCACAACGACCGTGCCTCCCGTGCAAGCTCCGTAAGTACCTATGGTCCTGCAAGGCATGTAACAGAGAGTCAACAACTAGTTGAGCGAGTTCACAGTTGGTTATTCAGTTATAGAATTCGTTTCGTAAGTCAGTTGTTCGTTTTGTAACCCATGTTTCTTATTAATTCCCATCGCGGTCCTCCAGACATCTGTGCGAAGATTAGTGGCCGTATCGCGGCCTATTCAGGCATCTGTGCGAAGGTTTATGGCCGTATCGCGGCCTTTTCAGGCATCTGTGCGAAGATTAGTGGGGGCTTCCCCATGTGTTAGACTAGTCGTGTTTGTACGTGCCCTTCTTGATCCAAGGACCGTAGCGAGTGTGAGTGTACGTAGGTTTTACGTACGTTAAGGTTGTTGTCCTACCGGACGAACGTACGTATTCTACCCAAGGAGAATACGCAGGATTAATATTGGCATCCTACCCATGGAGGATGGCGGTACATATCCTACCCAAGGAGGATATGTAGGTTCCATTTTAGTTTCTTTAACCCATTCCCAACCACCGGGAATCCCATGCCTTGGTAAGAGTGTGAACTCACCTTAGTTTGCTCGGTATGCTAAGTATGTGCTCAAAGTAAATCAATCACGTCCTAAAGTATGCACGTATAGAACAATCAGTTTGTAGTCACGAGTGGTACACGTATGAGCATGTAGTACGTATTCACAATCACACAAGTCATGTATATCATTTAACAGTAGTTAGATATTCCAGTTAATTCTTAACAGTAGTAACTAACCAGGTTAACTTTTAACAGGATTTAAGTAGGTTACTGTACTGATTACATAGTTGGCGAAACACATATATTGACGAAACACATGTCCTGTTTCGTCGAGTCTTGTTTGGCGAAACTGATCTCTATCTCGTCGACTTCCCTTGGCGAAACACATTCTATTTCGTCGAGGTCATGTTTGGCGAAACAGAGGTCTAATTCGTCGACCGCCCTTGGCGAAACACATTCTGTTTCGCCGAGAGTTCTGTTTCGTCGGACAGTTCAGATACGTCATAACAGATACAACCTTAACACAGAAACCCCAAACCATCTTAACAGCCGTCATCAAAAGCAGAAATCATATGAAGATCAATGTGCAAATCGAATCATCATAAATCAACCATCCAAGAATCATTGTCTAGCATAAACCCTAGTTTATGTGTATAGCATATCAAATAACATACAACATCATCACATCAATCCCTATCAAGATACTAATGTAATCAGAATCAGGCCATATAAACAACATTCAGAACCGAGCATTCGATTATATCAAGTTTCGCATATCATTTATATATCCTACTATATCATATCATACACATCGAAATCTATATCATCGTCATACTAGAATCGCAGCAGTAACACGCATCAATCATTTACACAAACATGAATCGAGATGGTACAGAATCAAGAAACCGATTAACAAACACACACTAACCGATTCGAGATGAAGGAACAAGGATTCGAGAGCTAGGGATGATGGTGAACGATGGTTGTGGTCGTCGCACAGAAAGGGAGAGTGTTCTAGGGTTTCGGTTGTTATGATAAAATGTGTGAAACTGATGATGTTTCACGTTTTAAGACTCAAAATAACGTGTTGGGCCCGAACTGGGCTTCGGTGGATCTGGGCTCGGCGAAACAGCCTGTTTCGTCGAGAGGGTTGTTGGCGAAACAATCTGTTTCGTCGAGAGGGTTGTGGCGAAACAGATATTGTGTTTCGTCGAGTTGTTCAGGTCTCAAACAGTTTACAGTTAATCATGCAGTCAAGTACTTACACCTTATCACTCAAAAATCAAGATTATCATCTTAACTATAATTTAGTGTGCACAATTACCAGGTAAATAATTCGTGTAAGCAATAATCTAGACGGTCAACGTGCAATACATGCGAATAAAGAATGTCGGAAATTCGAGTTGTCACAATGCTAGAGATGAAATAAGGTCTTTTCGTCAACTTTTGAGTGAACCATTGCATGAAGCGTTCACTCGGTACAAGGAATTGATTCGGAAGTGCCCACATCATCAAATAGAAAAGTGGGAATTGGTTAAGTGTTTTGTGAGAGGGTTGGATGACGAGACATGGAACCACCTCGAGTCAACGAGCAACAGAACATTGTTGAGTAACCATGAAGATGATGATTGGGATTTTCTTGAGCGGATGAGCAAGCGGTCAAAATCAAAGGAATCGGCCGATAGAGCTAAAAAACATCCCGTTTCCCGGTCACGTCTCGATCTTGACTCTAAAGATCGGATTTCTACTCTAGAACGGGAGTTGGCTCGTATGAAGAGGAAGGAGGTAAATGCGGTACAATTTGTGGTTTGTGAAGATTGTGGGGAGATTGGTCATCGGACTGATCAATGTGAAACGGGATCGGGTGATTACACCGAAGAAGTAAATCAAGTGTTCAGTGATAGAAAGAACAATGATATGAATTCGAACACTTATCATCCCGGATTGAGAAACCATCCCAACTTCCGATATGGGAATGCCGCGAATCAAATGAACCCGAATTTTCAACTGGATAGCCAAAGCGTGTCGTCGTATCAAAATCATCAAGGTGGTAATCAAGGGGGTTACCAACGTAATTACAACCAAGGGTACCAAGGACGAGACAATAATTATCAAGGTGGGTATCAAAGGAATTACAACAACCAAGGCGGTAATGGAAGTGGGTCGAACAATCAAGGGGGTGGTAGTGATTTGAATGCAAAGATGGATGCAATGCTTTCAATGATGCAAGAGTTCAAGAAAGAGAATGAGATTCGGGACAAATCGCATGAAGCATTAGCAAAGCAAGTGGGCCAACTCGCAGAGGAAATGGCTCAAATGAGGGGGAGCATGGGAAAGCTTCCAAGTGACACCACGTTGAACCCTAAGCATCAAGGGTCAAGCTCAAAGAACACACGTGAGGTACCAATCAATAAAATAACTTTATGTAGTGGTCGAGTCATGGATAATGGTGTCAAAACACCATCACCCCAGTTTGTTGAATGGGTGGTGGAAGATGCTAGTGATGAAGAGTGTGAGGATGGTCGAACGGGTCAAAACAAAAATGATTTAAAAATTAATAATAACACATCTGTTGTGACCATCCCCGTCCCTAAGGCTAAGGAAAAGGGTGTGGAGGCTAATACCGCCCCTTATCCCGAAGCATTGAAGGGACCCATGAAGAAGATTGTAAACAAAAGAGGTCCACAACAAGAAGAGTTGTTGGAAGTTTTCAAACAAGTAAAAATTAATTTACCTCTTTTGGATGCAATCAAGCAAGTATCGTCATATGCTAAGTACTTGAAAGAATTGTGTACCCAGAAACGAACTCATAAATTTCCTAAAAAAGTAGATTTAACCGAAAATGTGAGTTCGATTCTTTCGGGTGCACTTCCACCTAAGCTCCAAGATCCGGGTGCGCCTATCATTTCAATTCAAGTAGGCGATTTTAAAATCAACCGGGCACTTTTAGATCTTGGAGCTAGTGTGAGCATTCTACCGGGTAGTTTATATGACTAATACGAGTTTGGTCCACTTCAATCGTCAAACACCACCATGGTGTTAGCCGATTTGACACCCAAACTACCCCGTGGAATTGTCTTGGATGCGATAGTAAAAATAGAGGATTTTTACTATCCGGTGGACTTTTTAGTACTTGATTATATGGCCAAGGACCCAACCAAGCAACCTATGGTGATTTTGGGCCGACCGTTTCTAGCAACTGCGAATTCTCAAATTGATTGCAAAACGGGAACGGTTGACATGACATTTGGAAACCGAAGGTTGAGGTTGCATGTTTTTTCGGGATTGACGACTCCTTCAGTCGACGATGAATGCTATATGGCAGACATTGTTGACAGGTGTATACCTCTCTGTGAAACTATTGTAGATGAGGAAAACACAATGGAGGATTGTTCTATGTTTGACAGGTCACAGGTGGAGATGAATCGGAGCATAGACGAGGAGGTGAAGAGTTTGGAGGTGATTTCGGTAAAAGAAGGGAAACCGATGTGGACGCACCAAGTTGAGAGCTTACCGGAAACCATTAACACAAAGTTGAAACGTCATTGGTGGAGCCGCCGGAAGTGGAGTTGAAGGTGTTGCCAAAGCATCTAAAGTATGCTTATGTTGGTGAAGGCAACACGCTCCCGGTCATCATTGCATCAAATTTGACCGAGGAGCAAGAAGAGAGGTTGATGAAGGTGTTGGTCACCAATAGGGCGGCTATTGGGTGGACCATAGCGGATTTGAAGGGGATTAGTCCCTCAATTGTGATGCACAAGATCATCACTGACGACACCATAACACCCGCCCACGATGCACAAAGAAGGCTAAACCCGAACATGCGGGAAGTTGTTAAAAATGAGGTGCTAAAATGGCTGGATGCGGGTATTGTTTACCCTATGTCTGATAGCCAATGGGTGAGTCTGACACAAACCGTCCCAAAGAAAGCAGGTATACAAGTCGTCAAAAATGACGCAGGTGAGGAGGTAGCTACCCGGCCGGTAACTGGGTATATTTGCATTGATTATAGGAAGTTGAATACCGCAACTTCCAAAGATCATTTTCCCTTACCATTCATTGATCAAATTGTGGAAAAATTAGCCGGACAAAAATTTTATTGTTTCTTGGATGGGTATTCCGGATACAATCAAATTGCTATTCATCCGGAAGATCAACAAAAGACCACTTTTACGTGTCCTTATAGCACCTTCGCATTTAGGCGAATGCCATTTGGATTATGTAATGCCCCCGCCACCTTTCAAAGGTGTATGATGAGTATCTTTTCGGATATGGTGGGGGAGTCTTTGAAAATCTTCATGGATGATTTTTCCATTTTTGGGTCATCGTTTGAAACTTTCTTAGACCAATTAGAAAAAGTGTTGAAACGATGTGTTGAAACTAATTTGGTCTTGAGTTGGGAGAAGAGCCATTTTATGGTTCAAGAGGGGGTAGTGTTGGGGCATGTGGTGTCGAGTCGTGGGATAGAGGTAGATATGCAAAAATTAAAGTAATTTCTACACTACCATATCCCATGAGTGTTAAAGGCATTAGGTCGTTTTTAGGACATGCGGGTTTTTATAGAAGGTTTATTAAGGGGTTTAGTGACATTTCAAAACCATTATGTAACCTTTTGTTAAAAGATATTCCGTTTGTTTTGGATGAAAATTGTAAAAATGCCTTTGATGTTTTGAAACAAAAGTTGGTTGAGGCCCCAATCTTGCAATCACCGAATTGGTCGTTACCATTCGAAATTATGTGTGATGCAAGTGATTATGCGGTGGGGGCCGTGTTGGGTCAACGGGTAGACAAGAAACCGGTTGCCATATACTACGCAAGTAAGACTCTTTCGGATGCACAATTAAATTATACAACTACCGAAAAAGAGCTACTTGCGGTGGTATATGCATTGGATAAATTTCGTGCTTATATATGGGGTACTAAGGTCATTGTGTATTCTGACCATTCTGCAGTTAGGTATCTCATGGATAAAAAGGATGCAAAACCGAGATTAATCCGATGGGTTCTTTTGCTACAAGAATTTAACCTAGAGATTTGAGACAAGAAAGGGAATGAGAATGTGGTTGCGGACCACTTGTCTCGGTTGGTTGTGGAGGAGGATTCTTCTCGTGTAGAGATTAACGAGAACTTCCCAGATGAGAAAATTTTAAAGGTTTCAATATTACCATCGTATACTAATATTGTTAATTATCTGGTTACAGGTGACATGCCAGCTCATTAGGATCGAAGGAAGAGGTTGCACTTCCTTTCTCAAATCAAGTATTACACGTTGGAAGAACCGGACTTATTCATGTGACAACTGTCAAATTTGCATGCATCCGTACAATTAAATAATATTTAATCTGTGCTTAAGGACTGTGCTTGATTACAACTGATGATTTAATTGCCTTCTGATTTCTGTTACAGACATACATATGCATCATATTCATACTGTCACTCCATTTATTACACACAAACATTAGTGACACACTTGATGCACACAGCACAGTTAACACACTGAACGGTTGATTCAGAAATAATGCTGACAATGCCAGCACATAGGCAGACAATGTTATTTTGGCCAGTATGAGCCGGGGACAGGATACTACACTAGTGTAGAGTGTAGGGAAGTGAGGACCATAAAACTGTGTCACTAGGTGATAATTATAGTGCCGGGAAGTGCCTAAAACACACTTTAAATGCAAAATTCTGCAATTTTAGCAACGATTCAGCTTTTAACATACTCGTATTATACAGAGAATTGACTAAATGGTTCTGAACGCTTTCCTAAGTGTTTTTCGTTACAAAAAGATACATAAAAGACATTATTCGGACTAATTAAACACTTTAACGGAACTGTATCCGACTGAACAACCGGACATTACCCGGGACACCAAATATTTGTCAAACACGTTATTTTATTATTCTTGACTAGTCATGACCCCCGTATACCATAACACCCACTATTTTCCCTACTAACTAGTATATGGAATTATATACTTGTAAACTAACTAATACTTACACTTTAGTTGCAAAACTTACAATTTACCCCCCCCCCCCCCTCTCATTTTTGGCTCAAGCTAAGGGGCCCCACCATAATCATCACTAAATCCCAACTAAATATTCCTTTTTAATGTGATTGGACCCCTCTTATTCACTACACTTGCCAAGAAATCACCATCATGACTTATAGAGTGGGCTAGAGATTTATTCCATCATTTCATCTTCACCAACTAGTCACTCCACCATTTTCCTTCACTCTCTCTCCCTCTTGGCTGATTATATCCGCCACCACCACCATCACCTCAACTTCCACTTCTTTGATCCATTTTTAAGTCTAAAACAAGTGTTAGAAAGAAGCCTTGTGGAGTTTGGAGCATTAGAGCCTTGAAGAAGCATCACCACTTGCATTCTCACACCTCTTTCACCATCATTTCTTGTTCACAAGTTCATCCCTAGCCCTTGTGCTAGTTGTAAGTCTTCGATTTAACTCTTGAATCACTTCTACGTTGATTGTTCGAAACATTGTTGTTTGAAGTTTAAAATAAGGACAAAGAGAAAATGAACTAGGAACCTAAACATGAACATATATAATGATAAAATCTGGTTGGATTATGTTGGGATAAGCATGCATGTTGTTTGATCATTAAAATTATTGATAAACCGTTGTTAGGACACTTGGTGATGCGTTTCTAGTAACATTTACATGGTAAAAAGCATGCTGATTGATATTTTCAGCCAACGTAAACAGGCTGTAACTGGGTCATTATAAATCGAAAAACTGAATTTCTGAAGCCTAAATTATGTATTTTTGAACAACCGATCAAATGGCACTAGAATCGTAATTTTTCGAGGTTGTTTACTATTTTTAAAGAACTGATTTTAGACAGCAGCTCAAGCTACGATTTTCTTGCTGAAAAAGTGTGTTGTATTCGGATTCATAACTTGAAAACTGTGTAGAATTAACTCATGGAATTTTTACTGTAGATGTTCACTGTTGTCTCTGTAATTCTCCCACTGGAATTTCGTCAATCGGACTTACGATTTATTTTAGTGAATTATTTCGTAGACTGCAGTCAGAAAGCAACAAATCTGATTTCAGCCCTGTAAATGAATTTCTATAAAATATTGGTAATGAACTGGACCCTGATATTTTTACACAATAAGATTTGGATCATATGAGACATTCTGTAAAAATTTGGAAATTTTTAGAAAAGGTTAACTATTTTATTAAAATGGTCGAAAACAGTCCAGTTTTGATTAATAAAGCTGAAATGATGTAAGTAGTTTATTGCATGTCCGATTGTCGGGTTGGTTATGTGAGGACAATCTACAGGATATATGTAAAAGAAAATGATATGCTATTAAGCATGGACACCTCTATTTACAAAGGAGACTATGGCGAAATTTTCCGAAAATCCTAACACTTAGTAAATATTTTATAGACAAGAGTTTACTAGTATATTTTCGACCATGTTTTTTTTTCAAACGTAAAACTCGCCATAATTTTTTAACAAAATACCGTTACTAGTATATTTTGAATAAATAACATTTTGATAAATGTGATTTATCACAACATATAACGTATTTATGAAGCAAGTAGAAATATACTATTTTGAAAATTACGATATATTTTTTCTAGCAGACATGGAAATATATATTATGGATGTGTTATTTTTGGATAAAAAAGCTATTGTATATTTTTCTAAAGTGGGACTTAGGAATGTATAAAGTCAGTACTTTAATCACAGATACACGTATAAATACCCCATCCTTGGGAAGGAAATACGAAGCTAAAATACTTGAGAAGTATTAATACCAAAGTTATTAATTAAACAACTATTCCAAAACATAAATATTAAGACAAGGCACGACCCGTTCGTCTAATAGACGCTAGACCATTGTAGGTAGTCGTGTGGCTGAGAAGAATTGGGTTACAGGTATCGAAGACGCAATACAGTGAGTTCATGTCCCCCTTTTCTCTTAACTGTTTTCAGTTTTATACTTCGGGGGTGAAATACATGTTACAATTATTTACAGACATTACAGACATTTACAGACATTTATTTACATGGTATGGTTAGCTTAAGGAGGGTTTTTACTACGCGCTCGTGTGAGTGGTGGGCATGACACTTAAGGCCATTAATCCTCGTTGTTAGGACCGAGGGACATTAGTGATAGATCTATTTGGGTGTTGCGAGCCCCACTCCTGAGTCCGCTGAATGAACCAGGTGGTGACTAAGTGCCCGACGCACAAATCCGCTAGGTTTGAGTCTTCCTGCATCACTTCACACATATCATTGGCTTTGCAACCCAATGGTGGTCTCTTTTTCCTTAATTGCTACATACCAGGGATTTTCATACTTACAGACATATTACAAAGGTTTATACATACTCACTTACACATGAACTCGCTCAACTTTTGTTGACTTTTCAAACTACATGTATTTCAGGAAACTAATGGATCTGGCACGGTATGCACGTATTTTCAAGCTACATTTGAATAAAGAAGTCATCCAGGGTTGTAGGGTTTAGAAGGTGTAACCTCTACCTGGACGAGTTACATATCTCTAAACCTAGCTTTGTTTGAGGTCTTTGCTAAGTTTTTATGAACTCATTTAAACAAGTCATGGTTTGTAACTTATTTTGGAATTGATGTTTTAAGACAAGTATAATATGGTATTTTTCTAAAATTTATTAATGGATGAACATCTCATGTTTTTATCATATAGCATTGTTATGATTGATTGCTATGGTATTAAGAAGTCACACCAATAACCCACGCTTCCGCAAAAGTCAGGGTGTGACAATTCAAGATATGTCCAGATCAAGTCGTTCGAAGATGTATACCCGACGAGGAGATTCCTAGTGTCTTGATGCACCTGCATTCATTTGCTTGTGGGGGCCATTTCAGTGGTCACAAAACCGGGCACAAAGTGCTCAATAGCGGTCTTTATTAGCCGACTATTTTTAAGGACGCAGTCTTAGAGACTGAGGGAGGATTAGCCTTAGAGACTGCGGGAGGGATTTAGTCTTAGAGACTGGGAGGATGGTCTTAGAGACCAGGGAGTTAGTCTGAGAGACTAGGGAATCTAGTCTGAGAGACAGGGTAGGATAGTCTGGGGAAGACTAGGATGATTACTTGCTTACATTGATTGTGACTATATGCCTTCATTTTTACTACATACATGCTAAAGGGCTAATTATTGATAAACGCACATATGTGGTAGTGGTTTGCATACACTAATTGTTAGTAATTACTATGGATATACAAGCTACGCACCGGCACACATGTCACTCTATTTAGAGAACGAGTTATCAGACATTGATAACCCTACGACCACCGCCACAGATAATGAGACTACAACTGCGCCAGAGACATTTACGTCAGACACTGAGAGTGATCCTGATATGCTGACTAAGGACGAGGACGACTTCCAACAGTCCGCACTACCAGATTTTGGTGATACTTTATCTTTACTGATGGTTTCTCTGACAAGAATCTTTCTGTCACTCTTGTTTCAATCCATGACCACTCTATCACTGGTCATCCCGATGGTGGGCACACTAAGACCCCGATCCTCGATGATGCGCCTCCTGTGGACATTCCTACTGAAGGTTGACTACCACACAGTAATTACAGATTATATTAAATAATTCTACTGAAGGTTGGCTACTCGACACGCAATATACGACTACATGTTTATTGATGGTCCGCCTGCTGACACCCATAGAAAATCAGACGAGGACACTGTTACTAATTTCACTTCTTAAGACCCCTGTTAACAAGCTACCCTCTGATTCTAGCATGCATTCAGACTCCTTTGAGTCTGTGATATCTGCAAACCTTACAAACAGCTGGATTACAGCTTTCTACTGCTGACGCAGAGAACGATGACATGGCTGCTGCTCTATCACCTGCTCGAGGCACCACACTGTTACACGACCCAGAGCTTGCTCTTGAGCTAGCTTCTGCACCTTTTTGGGTCAAGCTCAATGTTGCACCTGCTGAACCTACACCTTTACGTAATCACGATCCTGTTTCTTTTTGGTCTACCAGACATTACACCCCTTATATCTGACCCAGTACCTACACAGATGGTTTCCTTATTGGTTGAGACATATGTTCCTGCACCTTTACCCGCTTATGTTGCTCCGGTGAGGACCAACATCCTTTGCGCCAACATGCCTGTCACTTTCTTTCAGGACCTAACCGCACCCTAGAAGGGTATTCCAGGCCAGCAACCGTATGACAATCCTTTCGCTACAGCGGTGTTTTCCCCGACCTCGCAAGCCGCGCTGTTTTCTACTTTCACCTCTACATCGCTGGATGAGCCATTTCGAAGGTTCTTATCGTACACTACGCTAAAATTAGACCCTTACATAAGGGAGGCTACACGCGGGATAAGTTACTCCTATAACATCAGCTACAGTCTGAGAACATGAATCGCAGAACGTGGGAGCTTGAGCTGACACCACATTTGGCAACTTCGAATGCAAAACATCACATAACCGGATGCATGATTTAAGTGTTTACATCACAAGACAGCATATTGTCTGAAGAGTTTATGTTTCTGATGCTCATTTCTCTACTGTCAAGTGGCAGAGCAGAAAATTAATTCGACGTATATACAAGCTCGCGGAGGAGTTCACGCATGTTAACAGTTTACTTTTCTTTCCTCCTCCACCTCAGTCACCTGTATAGTTGGTTTTTGGATTATGCAGATTGCATTACATTTGGTTAAAGACACTAATGATAAACCGGGATTGTGGAGACTTTTGGAGACCACATCTGACTACGTAATTTTGATACACTAATATATTTAATGGACAAGGGTAGGGTGACCTTGTGTCCCTATTGATATGATACATTTTGGAAGACAATACAATTGTGGGGAAGCCAATCATCACTAAACATGTGACAATACTTTGTGACCAATGACCAACGAAAGCTCAGCCGCTATGTCTTTGTCAAGCACGTTATTAACCTATTTGTGTGTGCTATAATTATAATGCTACGTGCTTACTTGCTATGCTCTCATTAAACATGATTACCAAATTACTTGGTTATGCTACGATTATACTATTACTTGATTGGTTGGTATGATGACCTATTATGTGTATGTACTTATGACCACTAAACTACTATATGCGCTCCCTGAACAATAAGACCTGACCTAACCGACCTTCTTCTAGGAAGATGTCGACTCAAGGGAACACCAATATCAACAACCCTCTACCGACAACAGAGGCAGAAATGCAAGAGCGCCTCTTACAGGCCATCGCACGGTACGAGGCCCGTCGCTCCGATTGCAGCGGAGGTACTTCGGGAAATAACCCCCCCAATGGTAATGTCTAGTCCTTTAAGGCACATTACAAAACGTTTGGACATTTCCACGAGTGTCTTGCTAAGGCCTTACGCGAATAATGTTGCTTACATCGCAGGCTGCACCTACAAGCAGTTCTTGGACCACAAACCTCGAGAGTTCGACGGCACTGGGGGTGCCTTAGCCTTCGTGCGCTGGGTTGAAAAGACGGATTCTGTTTTACGATTGAGCAAATGTGACCCCGAACATCAAGTCAAGTATATAACTGGACTATTGGTGGATGAGGCTCTGTCATGGTGGAACCATCAAGTTCGGACAATGGGCGAGACCATTGCGTATGCTATGACGTGGGACGAACTGAAAGAGCTGATGCGTAAGAGATATTGCTTGAGGGCAGAAGTCCAGAAGCTGGAAACAGAACTGTGGAACTTGAAAATGGAAGGACCAAAGATAGCGGAGTATGTGCAGAGATTTAACGAATTATCACAAGTTGCCTTACTCCTGGGGGCACCAGAGTTTAAGAGAATTGAACAGTTCATAAGGGGATTGGCACCTCAGATTCTAAGCCTGGTAACAACATCTAAACCTTCAACGATCACCGAGGCTATCAACATAAGCATGGCACTCACGGAAGAAGCAGTTAGACGGGGAGAATTTTCCACTGCTGAGGAGAAAAAGGAGACTGCTATAGAGGCATCTGGGGATAACAAGAAGCTCGCAAATTTCAAGATGATTACTCGGGGGAGTAGCAAGAAGAAGGCCAAAAAGGGAAAAGACTACATGGGTATCCTACCTAAGTGCGACAATTGTTTACGTTATCATGTCGGGCGATGTAGATATGGAAAATGTGCTAACCGTGGAAAGAGGGGGCATCCTAAAGAAACTTGTTGGCAAGGTACTGAAAGTAGAAATGGAAGCCAAGACGGTAGTGAGAATCACGAAGGGGACAACGACAATGACAATTGTCAAGGCAGAATGAGTGATAAACAGAAACGTGCCCGAGGTTGTTTTAACTGTGGAAGCAAAAAGCATTTCAGAAAATATTTCCCTAAAAACAATCAGGCACAAGGATGAAAGCTCCCACCGGAGCTAGGGAGATACGCCAGGGATCCAAGCATGGATATCGGTACGTCCCGAATTACTTAATGTTATGCATCTGTATTGCCAAATACTGTTGCAAATTTTACGATTCGCACCTCTAGATTTCGAGAGTATAATTGGTTTAAGTAGCGAGTAAGTAGATATTCCAGTACCATTAGAACTAGCTTAGGGGAAGCTAGTGAAAGCCAACACAGTAACTGGAATCGGCAAGATAGAACCCGGGAAGCGTAAGATTACACTTGATCGACTGCCAGTGAATTGGGAGACTTCAACAAGGTAGTGGAGGGATTGGTCGACAAATGATCAATAGGAGATTGATATCCGCACCATGATGGCGAACGAAGAAGTGATCTTGACTCATGAAGCGGGATACGCCTCTGCAAATTACAAATCGCTTGAAGGCACAAAGGATGTTGCGTAAAGAATGTGTTGTTTTCTTGGCTCATGTCGGGGAAAAGAGAGCCGAAGAACTAAAGCCCGAAGATACCCCCGTGATCAGAGGATATCCTGAAGTCTTCCTAGAAGACTTGCCGGAATCGTCTCCTCAACGATTAGTCGAATCTCGCATCGATTTAATTCCAGGCACCGCACCTGTAGTCGATGCACCGTAGCGACTTACATTTTCGGAGATGCAAGGATTGACAGTGTAGTTTCAGTAGTAAATAGAGAAGGAAGATAACAGACCAAAATTCCCTTTTGGGTAACCTCAGTTCCGCTCATCAAGAAAAAGGACGATGACTTTCAAATGATCGGAAGTCGGACGAGCTAGCCAACCAGGGTCGGTGGCTCTTGCTAAGGATTGATGAATTACTTATTTGACTAACTGTGAGGGTCCGACTACCATTACACGACGGATCGACGATCGAGTGTCATTGGCGGTAAATTCAGTAAGGAGGTATACCGAGGAAAAATTATGGGACAACGACTTGTTCTTAGACGTACACAAAAATAGTGCTTCCTACACAATGCCCAAACCAGTCTACACGGGATACGAAATCTGGAGGATTTAGAAAACATATATTTAGGACCTTTGTGAACCCAGGTCCAAACTCGTAAGGGTTTTTATTTAGGAACCATATCTATCAACTAAATCAACCATCATTAACCTGGCGCATATGCCAGTTCCGTTGACCAAACAGAGAGTACTTGGATTTCTTCCACTTCTGGCGAGTAGATGTTTGCATCTCTACTCCCCTTAATGGTAGTTGCATCACATTAATTTTCTCGCTGAGAGCGAACACACATTTGCTTCGATAGCTGGTCATTTCATCACTTTAGCAGATACTCGTTGTTCCTTTTCTAGGAAACTTACCTGACATACATGCATCATGCTACGCATGTGATTTCGTTTTGAATAAACACTTCATTGGAATTTACATATCATTTTGCTAAACCTAATTACTAATTCCTGATTCGAGTGACCTACATTATTGTTGTTGTTGGCTCTTTTGTTACCAAGCCAACGCACTTTCTTGAAACCGCTTTCTTTCAAGTTACAGTCATGGTTTATTTTTGCTACCATGCCGAGAATTCCTTTGTTGATTCATACGTTTATGGTCGGGTTACGTTGAAACCAAGTTCAATTGCTTGAACTTATCCAGTTCACATGATTAATTTGAAACGCTATATGATGTATTGGGAGCATCATATTCAACTATTTTTGCAGAGATTCTTTCATTTCAAGTCGTAGTATATTTGGTTGGTCTACGACTCCACTAAAACGTTTGATTTGTTTCGATACCTTGCGGTGATATTTTCACAAAATTGAAGCTTGCGCTAATTTGATTACTCACTTCGTACACGAAATTCAATTCCCTATTTAGTTGTTAACAATCCATTTTGGATCTTCACGATCAAAGCGGTCTCAACACAATTGTGTGTTAAGGCGACGGTACGTATATTCATTTCATAAGCACAATGTGCCTCCTAACGATTCTTTCGTTGTCAATCATATGCCTTGCGATACTCATTACTTTTCATCTTCGATTGGAAACAGTGGTCCTTTGATGTTCCGTATTAAATTGGAAACTCTATAACATGGTATAAATCAAACCTTCAGATTGTCTCAGTACACTTTCATTTGATTTCAAACGCGGTGAACTTGTTCAGTCACCACTATTATTGGATAATGCCATTACGACACCTTGTGGTGTCATCATACACTTGTAGCTTGTGCTAATCATGGTTAACCGTTTCACACGAGGCCACACATACTTTTGTTTGATTTATCATTTAAACATTTCTGATGCAACTACAAATCAAGACAATGATACACCAGATTCGCTTGTATTCCATTTGGTGTATCTTCACCATTCAAAAATGTTAACACACTAAACCCTACCATTCATCTATTCGGGAGTTGACAGATTAACTTACTATTTCATTTGAGTTGTTGACTTTGAATTCATAGCGGGTGCTATGGCTTGTGGAAACTCGTTTGCATTTTTCGACCAATCATTTGAGAATCTTATTAGTCAAATCTCATCTTTTTGTGGAACACTGCTAGCTGGATTACACTAGACTATACGTCAAATACGTACTGTACCTTTGACATCAAATGCTATAAGGACATACCTTTTAACCATTGGATTCGTGTTGCTATATATTCTTGGACTCACCTGATGTGAGTAAGGTTTGATTCGGTTCGGTGATTATCTACCTCAGTATTATTCGTATACATAATCGTGTGACGTAAGCATAAGGAGTTAAGGTAGTACAAATTTCAAGGACGAAATTTTCTTAACGGGGGGAGAATGTGACAACTGTCAAATTTGCATGCATCCGTACAATTAAATAATATTTAATCTGTGCTTAAGGACTGTGCTTGATTACAACTGATGAGTTAACTGCCTTCTGATTTCTGTTACAGACATACATATGCATCATATTCATACTGTCACTCCATTTATTACACACAAACATTAGTGACACACTTGATGCACACAGCACAGTTAACACACTGAACGGTTGATTCAGAAATAATGCTGACAATGCCAGCACATAGGCAGACAATGTTATTTTGGCCAGTATGAGCCGGGGACAGGATACTACACTAGTGTAGAGTGTAGGGAAGTGAGGACCATAAAACTGTGTCACTAGGTGATAATTATAGTGCCGGGAAGTGCCTAAAACACACTTTAAATGCAAAATTCTGCAATTTCAGCAACGATTCAGCTTTTAACATACTCGTATTATACAGAGAATTGACTAAATTGTTCTGAACGCTTTCCTAAGTGTTGGAATTAATTTCGTTACAAAAAGATACATAAAAGACATTATTCGGACTAATTAAACACTTTAACGGAACTGTATCCGACCGAACAACCGGACATTACCCGGGACACCAAATATTTGTCAAACACGTTATTTTATTATTCTTGACTAGTCATGACCCCCGTATACCATAACACCCACTATTTTCCCTATTAACTAGTATATGGAATTATATACTTGTAAACTAACTAATACTTACACTTTAGTTGCAAAACTTACAATTTACCCCCCCCCCCCCTCTCATTTTTGGCTCAAGCTAAGGGGCCCCACCATAATCATCACTAAATCCCAACTAAATATTCCTTTTTAATGTGATTGGACCCCTCTTATTCACTACACTTGCCAAGAAATCACCATCATGACTTATAGAGTGGGCTAGAGATTTATTCCATCATTTCATCTTCACCAACTAGTCACTCCACCATTTTCCTTCACTCTCTCTCCCTCTCGGCTGATTATATCCGCCACCACCACCATCACCTCAACTTCCACTCCTTTGATCCATTTTTAAGTCTAAAACAAGTGTTAGAAAGAAGCCTTGTGGAGTTTGGAGCATTAGAGCCTTGAAGAAGCATCACCACTTGCATTCTCACACCTCTTTCACCATCATTTCTTGTTCACAAGTTCATCCCTAGCCCTTGTGCTAGTTGTAAGTCTTCGATTTAACTCTTGAATCACTTCTACGTTGATTGTTCGAAACATTGTTGTTTGAAGTTTAAAATAAGGACAAAGAGAAAATGAACTAGGAACCTAAACATGAACATATATAATGATAAAATCTGGTTGGATTATGTTGGGATAAGCATGCATGTTGTTTGATCATTAAAATTATTGATAAACCGTTGTTAGGACACTTGGTGATGCGTTTCTAGTAACATTTACATGGTAAAAAGCATGCTGATTGATATTTTCAGCCAACGTAAACAGGCTGTAACTGGGTCATTATAAATCGAAAAACTGAATTTCTGAAGCCTAAATTATGTATTTTTGAACAACCGATCAAATGGCACTAGAATCGTAATTTTTCGAGGTTGTTTACTATTTTTAAAGAACTGATTTTAGACAGCAGCTCAAGCTACGATTTTCTTGCTGAAAAAGTGTGTTGTATTCGGATTCATAACTTGAAAACTGTGTAGAATTAACTCATGGAATTTTTACTGTAGATGTTCACTGTTGTCTCTGTAATTCTCCCACTGGAATTTCGTCAATCGGACTTACGATTTATTTTAGTGAATTATTTCGTAGACTGCAGTCAGAAAGCAACAAATCTGATTTCAGCCCTGTAAATGAATTTCTATAAAATATTGGTAATGAACTGGACCCTGATATTTTTACACAATAAGATTTGGATCATATGAGACATTCTGTAAAAATTTGGAAATTTTTAGAAAAGGTTAACTATTTTATTAAAATGGTCGAAAACAGTCCAGTTTTGATTAATAAAGCTGAAATGATGTAAGTAGTTTATTGCATGTCCGATTGTCGGGTTGGTTATGTGAGGACAATCTACGGGATATATGTAAAAGAAAATGATATGCTATTAAGCATGGACACCTCTATTTACAAAGGAGACTATGGCGAAATTTCCCGAAAATCCTAACACTTAGTAAATATTTTCTAGACAAGAGTTTACTAGTATATTTTCGACCATGTTTTTTTTCAAACGTAAAACTCGCCATAATTTTTGTAACAAAATACCGTTACTAGTATATTTTGAATGAATAACATTTTGATAAATGTGATTTATCACAACATATAACGTATTTATGAAGCAAGTAGAAATATACTATTTTGAAAATTACGATATATTTTTCTAGCAGACATGGAAATATATATTATGGATGTGTTATTTTTGGATAAATAAGCTATTGTATATTTTTCTAAAGTGGGACTTAGGAATGTATAAAGTCAATACTTTAATCACAGATACACGTATAAATACCCCCATCCTTGGGAAGGAAATACGAAGCTAAAATACTTGAGAAGTATTAATACCAAAGTTATTAATTAAACAACTATTCCAAAACATAAATATTAAGACAAGGCACGACCCGTTCGTCTAATAGACGCTAAACCATTGTAGGTTGTCGTGTGGCTGAGAAGAATTGGGTTACAGGTATCGAAGACGCAATACAGTGAGTTCATGTCCCCCTTTTCTCTTAACTGTTTTCAGTTTTATACTTCGGGGGTGAAATACATGTTACAATTATTTACAGACATTACAGACATTTACAGACATTTATTTACATGGTATGGTTAGCTTAAGGAGGGTTTTTACTACGCGCTCGTGTGAGTGGTGGGCATGACACTTAAGGCCATTAATCCTCGTTGTTAGGACCGAGGGACATTAGTGATAGATCTATTTGGGTGTAGCGAGCCCCACTCCTGAGTCCGCTGAATGAACCAGGTGGTGACTAAGTGCCCGACGCACAAATCCGCTAGGTTTGAGTCTTCCTGCATCACTTCACACATATCATTGGCTTTGCAACCCAATGGTGGTCTCTTTTTCCTTAATTGCTACATACCAGGGATTTTCATACTTACAGACATATTACAAAGGTTTATACATACTCACTTACACATGAACTCGCTCAACTTTTGTTGACTTTTCAAACTACATGTATTTCAGGAAACTAATGGACCTGGCATGGTATGCACGTATTTTCAAGCTGCATTTGAATAAAGAAGTCATCCAGGGTTGTAGGGTTTAGAAGGTGTAACCTCTACCTGGACGGGTTACATATCTCTAAACCTAGCTTTGTTTGAGGTCTTTGCTAAGTTTTTATGAACTCATTTAAACAAGTCATGGTTTGTAACTTATTTTGGAATTGATGTTTTAAGACAAGTATAATATGGTATTTTTCTAAAATTTATTAATGGATGAACATCTCATGTTTTTATCATATAGCATTGTTATGATTGATTGCTATGGTATTAAGAAGTCACACCAATAACCCACGCTTCCGCAAAAGTTAGGGTGTGACAATTCAAGATATGTCTGGATCAAGTCGTTCGAAGATGTATACCCGACGAGGAGATTCCTAGTGTCTTGATGCACTTGCATTCATTTGCTTGTGGGGGCCATTTCAGTGGTCACAAAACCGGGCACAAAGTGCTCAATAGCGGTCTTTATTGGCCGACTATTTTTAAGGACGCATTTAATTTCGCTAAAAACTGCGTTGAGTGTCAAAAGTTATGGGGTATTTCCAAAAGGGATGAGATGCCCATGCAACCGATCCTCATTGTAGATATTTTTTGATGTGTGGGGGATCGATTTCATGGGCCCATTCCCTAATTCGCATGGCAACTTATACATCTTAGTGGCGGTCGATTATGTATCCAAATGGGTCGAAGCGATTGCCACCAAGATAAATGACCATACCGTCGTTTGCAACTTTGTACAAACAAACATAATATCTAGATTTGGGATTCCCCGAGTGATCATTAGTGATGGGGGATCTCACTTTAAGAATTTTAACTTTGGAAAACTCTTGAAACGGTATGGTGTTGACCACCGAATTACTACTCCTTATCACCCACAAACGAGTGGTCAAGTGGAAGTCTCCAATAGGCAAATAACAGAAATTTTGCAAAAGACCGTTCGACCGGACCGAAAGGATTGGTCGACGAAGTTGAATGATGCTTTATGGGCTTATAGAACGGCTCATAAAACACCTATTGGAACTACACCTTATCGCTTAGTTTATTGGCGAAACTGTCACTTACCGGTTGAACTTGTGCATCGTGCTTGGTGGGCCATAAAAGAGGTTAACATGAAATATGATGATGCAAGAAAGGAGCGAAAATTAAAGCTTTGCGAGTTGGAGGAGCTTCGGGAAGAAGCGTATGAGTGCGCCTCAAAGTATAAGGGTGGTATGAAGAGAGCACACAATGCGAAGTTGAAGCCGAAGGAGTTCGAAGTGGGTCAAAAGGTTTGGCTCTACAATTCACGGATTAAATGTTTTCCCAGGAAGCTTAAGAGCAAATGGATGGGCCCGTACGTAATTACAAGGGTCGGAAAGCTTGGAGATGTTACCATCGAGGACCCGAAGGATGGGTCGAAGCAAACGGTTAACGGTCACCGCCTTAAACCGTTTCTTGATGGTAACGAAGAGAAAAAGGATGCGAATGTGGAGTTGGTAAGCTTCGTGGAAAGCATGCCAACCTATGAGGTCAAGTAAAAGGACCGGTAACGAATTTTGTATAGTTTTGTATATTTTATTTCGATTGTTTGAGATTTTTGGTGATAATCGTTATCGTTTCATACTAACCGCCGTTGATTGTGTGAAATCCGAACATTACAAACGGGTCATGAAGACAAAAGATATGTTTTTTAGACCTATTTTTGTGTATTAGGGATAATACACGATTTTTCGGGGGGTGGTAGAACCGTAAACGGATTGTTTGTTTTTAAAATTTTAACTTATAAAAAATCACAAAAACATTTTTAATAATTTTTAGGATTTTTATTGGTATATAGTCCTTTTATAGAATATTCTTATTTTTCCTCATATTTTCACAAAAAAAAAAAAACAAAAAATTTTCAAAAATTAAAAAATGGAAGAACTAATACCCGTCGGCGACGGGGGTTGGGGCGTCCGGGACGGGCTCGGGAAAACACCCGTCGGACAACTTTACCCGTATACAGGGGATTAGGGCATCGCCCGTTTTTGAGAAAAGAGGGACCCGTCGGCGACGGGCTTCGGAAGTCAGTCCGGCGCTGGTTCGTTTTTTTGTGCTTGGATCGAATTCAAACTCTTTTAAACCAAACCAAACCTTACGCAAACTCATTATTAACCACACGTTCCACCCGAATTCAGTTTTATTGGACCCAATTCACACAAAAGCCATAAAAATCCCTGTTCCCTCTCTCTAAACCTCACCTTTTCACTTCATCTTCCTCATAAAACCTTCAAAAACCCTAGAACTTCAATCCTTCATAACTTCATCAATTCTTAACCAAATCGAGCGATTCTTGAGTCCATTGTGCGTAGAATTTCGAGAGCAACAAAATCCCTAACACGGTTTTCACCAATTCTTGCTCGTTTGCAAGATTGTTGAACTTTAAATTTCGAGTTTTTAGGAAGGGTGTTCTTCAAAGTGTTGATTTGCATCTTTTAACTTGTTCTTGACATCCTACATCATAAAGGTATGAACTTTACTTAATTTTTAGCTTTATTCTCCTATGATATGTTGAAATCTTCCGAAATTTTTGAACTTTTGTTTGAAGAGTAGGTTGTTTAGCATAATGTAGGATGTTATAGTTGAAAATTACATGTAAATTCTTGATTTGGTTTAGATTGAGCATGTAATAACCATAGTGAAGTGACTGCACTCGTTATTTGCATGATTGAACATAGTGATGGTGTTGAAATCATAAGAAATTGTGAATAAACAAGTAAAATTGATATGTAGACGACAAAATAGGCGACTTTGGAAGTTTAAAAAGGCGATTTTGCATCTATTTGTTAATTAAAAATTCAACATCATACATTATGTTCAAAGTTTGAGAGTATGTAAAGATTGGGTTTATATTGATGGTTATTTTGTTTTGTGATTGTAGTTTTGGCTGGAGGTAGGAAGAAGGTAAAAACCACGGGGCAAGGATCATCATCCGGAGTTGGATCTTCCTCCGGATTGTTACCGAGGAAGTGGGAGCAACTAAGCTCAATAGAAGAGGGTGATGCTAGGTTATATAGGCAGGATTGGGCATGGGAGAAGTTCCGAGATAGCTGAAGCGCTAGGGTCTGGGATGAAGACAAAAACAAACCTCTCTCGACATTCCAAGATAAGAAGTTGGAAATTAAATTGTGGAAGTGGAAAATGGTTAATGGTGTATCTACTGCGGTGCCGGATAGGGTTGTGTGTGAAAGGGCGGTTAATGTTGAGGAGTTTAGAAAATTTGGCATTGTTCAAATGTTTGAGCGTCTTGGTTGGGAAAGAGTCTTAGACTGGTGTGAAGACAACACCTCCCGGATCTATTTGTCGGAGGTGTGCGAGTGGCTGGCATCTTTGAGGTTTAGAAACAAGGATGGTCCCCCGGACCAGTGGAGATTGGTTGGTACTATAAGCAAGGGAGAGATGACAATGACTTTTGAAACAATCAATTGTATTGCACGATTCGATTCCCTTGGGGTGCAAGCGTATGATTATCCGACCATCGAATAATTCTTGGATAACCATGCGAACGACCATGATCAGGATGGTATGACCGAGGTGATATTACCATACAATGATGGGGGAGTGGCCGCAAGGAGCCACCTGACGGTTGAAGGGGAGATTTTGCAAGGAATTTCTCTAGAAAATGTTATGGTTCGGTTTGGTGATAGGGGTGGAGTGAGAGTGTGTGATTGTAGAGTTCTTCATGCCTTGATGTATGGGACACCGACATTGTCATGGAGGCACATTATTATGATGAATACATGGGTCACTCGGGAGTCATTCCACAGGAGGATGATTCCATATGTGTGCCTCATCAGTGCCATGATCCTCCAATAAAACTGTCTTCCCCCAGAATCGCTTTGGGTGTCTAAGCCTTTGGAAGAGTTCAACTTAGCAACAATAAAGAAAAATTGGAAGATCCATGTGAAACTTTCTGGAAGCAAGTATTCGGTGACCGACGCATTGGGTCACAAGTATGAATTCGTTGACCCAGATGCACAACAAGGGGCTGAGGAAGATGTGGAGATGGTTGATGAGGAAGATGAAACTGAGCCTGCTGGTCCACGGGGACCAAAGCAGAGGTACATGCGGCCACACCGAGAATTGAATGAAGATGTGGCAAGTTTTGTGAATTTTATACGGGTACCCTCGTATCGAAATTTCACCTGTGGGTAACAAGAGGTGTTTGATAACGTCTCCGCGGGCATAGGATAGGGGAGAGAGTATAAGAAGAGAATGAAGAACTAGGAGGAAACGCACGGAGCCCAGATGCAGGAACAGTGGGCCCTCCAAGCGGCCCATCGGGAAAGGATGGACAAGTACATGGAAGAGCAGCAAATGTTCCAAGCTCTGCAAAGATCGCAGATGGAATATTTGGTACAAATGCAGGAGGCAGAGACGGCCCGAAGACGGGAATGGGAGGAAAATGAGGAGAAACAATGAAACGAGCAAAATGCATTGGAAGCTCGTCGATGGAGTGCTTTATACGTCTCTACTGAAACGGCTATTAACAACGCCAAGATCCTCCATGATCAGGAGCGACACCAAAGAGATTATAAAGCAGGCCTCCCCTATGTAGAACACACGGGGTGGACCGACTACTCAACCTCCGTGTTCCACGAGGCCCCCTCTGACCCGTCACCTCATTGGCCCGAGGCAGTAGGGTCTAGTTTCATCCCGATACCATACCAACGCCAGCACAAGGAGAGCCGGGTCCCCTCGACAACTACCGGGAGATGTTCGAGGCCCTCACTAGTTACCCATACCATCCAAACCCGCCAGTCGACCCGAACAAGAGATATCAGCGGTGACGGCGAGGTATGCATTTTGTTGTTGTTGTATATTTTGGTTTTCTTTATTTTTATTTCGTTAGTATTTCTTTTTCCTTGATAAACGAACGTTGTGGGTGTGTTCCCTATATAACCCTCACGAGACCTACTCATCCTCCCAAGCTATTGGGGGGGGGGGGTTTAAAAGGGCTTGTTGCATAAGCTAAATGCAATCGTGATTCCTATGAAAGTGAGTTCGGACTGTTGTTGTTGTAAATTATTTTTTTTCACATAAATCAAGGTAAATTAACGCATGATTTGGTAACACTTTCATAAAAATGGCAGAACTAAGTAGCTAACAAGTTTCAATGGTTGTGAGAAGCATGCTTCTACACAAGGGTTAAGATTTGTAGGTACATCATGTTCGAGGGACGACCGTTTTTGTGAAGAGAAGAAGAAGACATGAGCATCTAGCGACAAAAATCAGGTGCATGCGTTTCCTTTTACCTTGATTCTTAGATTAGTAATAAGTGGATTGTAATTGTATTTTAGTTTTCGGGGTGCAATTTTTGGGAAGTTAGCCGTGTCACATCCCTTATGCGTTTCAAAAACTCTAGTTCTTACACATTGAGGACAATGTTTACCTCAAGTGTGGGGATGGGGGAAAATTTCAAAAATTTTCAAAAATGTCTTGTTTCGAAAGCGATCTTAAAGCACAAGTAACTAAGTCAACGAGGGATGGCACAACCCATGTGGTCTTTTGTCATGGTTAAGTTCAAATTAATAGCATGACGGGTATTTAGCGGGTGGTTGTTTGGGAATAATCCGCCTAAGAAACTAGCATATTATGCATGTCACATACCATACCCGTTATATATGTGAGGTTTTGAACCACTTTTACATCATAGAATTACATATGTATGTTTCTTTGTTTGAGTGGACCATTAGTCATGTATTGTAGAACTTGCAACTTTTGATACGTTTGAGACCGTAGACCGAATACAAGTGTTGG
>JARYGA010021989.1:0-31401 GCA_030545235.1 Helianthus tuberosus
AAGAACTCTCACATTTGCATACTCGTTAGGACTTACTCGTAATCAAGGTGAGTTCATGTTCCCCCTTTTCTCTTAACTGTTTTCAGTTTTATACTTCGGGGGTGAAATACATGTTACAATTTACAGACGCTTTTATAAATGGTATGGTTAGCTTAAGGAGGGTTTAGACGCTTAGATCATGTGAAAGGTGGGTACAACACTTAAGGCCATTAATCCTCGTTGTTAGGACCGAGGGACATGAGTGATAGATCTATTTGGGTGTAGCGAGCCCACACCCATGAGGCCGGGGAGGCCCATAGTGGTGACTGTGTCTTACAGCCGGAGGCCCGGTACAAATTTGCTAGGGTTGAGTACTTCCTGCACCGTTTCACACATACCAGTGGTTTTACAACCCATTGGTGATCTCTTTTATTTTTCCTTAATTGCTACATACCAGGGTTTTTCATACAGAC
Source organism: Helianthus tuberosus (assembly GCA_030545235.1). Lineage (NCBI taxonomy): Eukaryota > Viridiplantae > Streptophyta > Magnoliopsida > Asterales > Asteraceae > Helianthus > Helianthus tuberosus. The sequence continues at coordinate 453 of JARYGA010021989.1, forward strand.
GCAATTCAATGGTTTATACAGACTCACTTATACATGAACACGCTCAACTTTTGTTGATTTTTCAAACTACATGTATTTCAGGGAACTAGCAGGATCTGGTAGAGTATGCATGTGTCTAGCTGCGTTGAATAATAGATGTCATCCAGAGTTGTGAAGTTTGAGAGGTGTAACCTACTCCTGGACGGGTTATATGTCTCTAAACCTCGTCCTATCCAAAGTCTTTTGTGTCTTATGAACACGTTTTAAATAATTTGTAGTTTGTAACTTATTTCAAATGTCGATGTTTCTGAACAATGTTATGGTGGTATTTTCTCACTTTTATTAATGGATGAACATCTCGTATTTTTATCATATAGCATTGTTGTGATTGTTGCTATGGTATTAAGAAGTCACACCAAATAAACCCACGCTTCCGCAAAAGCCAGGGTGTGACAATATTTACTAACACTAAACACACATATGGGCAAGTGCACCCATCGTGAGCGTAGTATAGTGTTGGTAAGATACCGAGGTCGTCCAAGGACACAAAAGCTTTTAGTACCGGTTTATCCTCAACGTCTAATCAAATCAAAAAGTTTAGAAAAATGTTTTAAGCTAAGAAAAATAAAAACTACTAAAATGCTGAAAAATAAAAATAAAAGAAAAACAGATAGACAAGATGAATCACTTGGTTCCGACTTTTGTATAGTGTAACCTTTGATTATTTCCGCACTTTTGCACTTATTTAAGAGATTATCTTAGTTATTGTAGTAGGCCCCTCTTTTGAAGGTGACGTTACCCTCAACCCAGTAGTTTGAGTCAGCAAGGATACAATCCTAAAGGGTCGGATTATTGAAAGATAATTAATTAAGTTATTAATGCAAATTATGGTAGGCCCCTCTTTTGGAGGTGACGTTACCCTCGACTAAGTAGTCTGAGTCAGCAGGGATACAGTCCTAAATAGCCGGGTTATAGTATTAATAGTAGTTAACTTATGAGGGGATCAAAGTGTTTGGACCCCCGCCATCCAATACCGTTAAGTATTGAAGGAGGTCCTACTAAATTTAACCCAGGTCTATTGCAGGACCTCTAAACGCTGAACAATGGCAAGACTCTTACCAAACCGTTCCCTTAACCCCCGACCAGGTAGCCAACCTACCTCCATATAGACAGTGGAGATAGGAATGGTGAAAATCTTTTATTTTATATAGACAGTAAAATAATGTCAAGACACCACGGACAAACGATAACGAAGAATCACCTTCAACATAAGAAACTAGTTATTAAAGTCATTAATACAAAACCAAGTAAAAAGTGCGAAAAGATTAGAAATAAAAAGTATTACACTAGACACTTGTCTTCACCAAGTGATGTAAGAGACTTAGGCAAACATGGACTTGATTGTCAAGAACTCTTACGATCAATCTTGGATGCCGAGACGACTCACACACTCTATGATGGACAATGGATGATGGTGGTGGATGATGGTGTTATGGTGGTGGTGGGTGGTGGGTGGTGGGTGAAGTGTGAGAGAGGTGGTGTGCCAATGGATGGTTTGAGCTTGAGCCAAGCACTCCTGTTTATAGGCTGAATAGAAGCTCGGGCACGGCCCCGTGTCCAGTGGGCACGGCCCCGTGTCCAGTGGGCACGGCCCCGTGTCCACATCCTCTATTTCTTCATTTAATGCAGCTTGTCTTTATTAGTTGACCACGCCCCCGTGTCCGCTGAGCACGACCCCGTGTGCAGAAGAATCTTTGTACTATGAAGATTTGCCTAGATTGTGCGAATCTTATAGTTGACCACGACCCCGTGTCCGCTGAGCACGGCCCCGTGGTGGGCAATAGAAACTTCTACCACTTTGTCTTTTCTGCTGACACTTGGGCACGCCCCCGTGCTGGCTGAGCACGGGGCGTGTTCAGTCTTCTGTCTTCTTGTTTTGCTTGGGAAGATGCTGTCGTGGGGTCGGGCATGTCACGTTTGTTCCTTTTCTTGTATTTATGTTAGATTTTGCTGTCTTTTTGCTTCTTTTGTTAATTTGAGCTCATTTAATCTTGAAAATACAAAAGGAAGACAAAAGCACACTTTTTCCAACATTAGTACTAAAAAAGGGTTAGTTTTATGCCACAATTGATGTAATTTATATGTTGTATTTTGCACACATCAAAAGCCCCATGCACAGGCTACTTATAGCAACTTTTTCAGTTTTACGCGGCCCGCGTAAGCCTTAACAGGCTTTTACGCGGACCGCGAGAGCCACCTAGTCTACGACTAGGGCTTCCGTGTCACACCTAGGTGCGCCACGTGTGCGACACGTGGCCTGGCATGCTTATCCGGTCAACTTTAAGTTGACGCGGCCCGCGTAAGACCATGCTTATCTTTTACGCGGCCCGCGTGAAACCCAGAAATCTTGTTTTCTTGGTTTTTCATGCACATTAGGGTTTCAGGGGTCCGGGTTTTCACTTACGGGTCGTTTTGGGGCATTTTTGTAGGTCCTTACAGTAACGCACCTCCCCATTTGTAGTCTAGGGGTATTATTAGGAGTAGACATTTAACCTCCTCTTTGATGCGTCGAAGTAGGACAGGCAAAGTTAACGCGTTGGGAAACTAGAGCTATCACTTGGACTGCGTAAACTAGCACGGCTGAAACTATTTCTTCGATGTTCATGATGGATTTGAGTTTTAACTTGAAACTATTATGCTACGTATTCAAATTTGTATGCTCGCCAACATTTTGTTGATTTTATTTTAATACATGTTGCAGGTTGATAGGCAAGGAAAACAAGAAATCAAGCTAGTAGGACCTTAGAAACACATCTTAGATAAACAACATTTTTGGAATCGATGTTTGGATTGTTAAGATGTTTTGATACAATTTTGATGGTATTTGGTTGTATGACAATTTAAGTTTATCGTTATGAAATTTTGATTAATCTATATCGAAACGAATAGTGTTATGGAATCTCATGAGCAATCTAAACGCTTAGTGCCGCGCCCCGATGTTTCCGCCATCGGTTGGGGTGTGACAGTTCGGGTATGGGTTATTCGGGTTTGGGTTATTTGGTTTTCGGGTTTAAATGCAAAATGAAAAAAAGAATGTTTTTTTTTTCACAAAATACATCAAATATATTATGTTAAAAAATATCATCACAATTCAAACATCATTTAATAATATGGTATGATGATATTCAACAGTCTCAAAACTTAATTTTTCAAATACCAAACACTCCAAATCAAATCACATCTATAAAAAAAGACAATAAATGTTCTGGTATTTATTTGGGTTTCAAGTTTCAGGTTATTAGTCGGGTTGTTTGGGTTTTTTGTTGGGAAAAAGTGACCCGATAACCGACCCACTTAAGGTTCAGGTTGATTGGGTTTGGGTTTTCAAGGTTCGGGTATTTTGATTATTCTTTAATTCGAGTTCGGATAACTTCGAATTTAGGTTGGTTTTCAGGTTTCGAATAAAAAAGGACAGTCCTCCTACCATGCATCTTAAATAATAACAAGCTTATCCAAAATATATAACCATGTTAGTTAGTCATTTAGAACAAAACTATGTAGAATCACTAACAAAAAGCAAATTAAAACTTAACTTGCGCTATATATTGACTTAGTTACCAATTTAGCATTTATTTGTATACATTTGCGGACTTTCTGCTTGTAACTAAATATAATTATTTTTATATATTATAAATCGGTTGGCACACAGACTCCCCACCTTTGACAGGTTGGACCATCATTCATTACGCACACAATACTTTTCAATCTTTCATTCATTCATTCATTGCAGCCACACAATACTTTTCAATCTTTCATGTATTCATTGCTTTGAAAAATTATCTTTTACTATTTGGGATACTTTTAATGCATATAGAAGTGTCTTATAATCGATATCTTTTTATAATATGTAGTTATAAATAAACACATCATACATTTACAGCCATATAAAATGAACGTACCATTTTTTATGCTTGACCGTTGAATCAAGCTCGCGAATGTCCCAATTCGGGTGGTTGGCCAATCTGTTTGACCGCATAATTCCACCAATTTTCCCAACTGTTTTCTTAGATAATCAAGCTCGCAAATGTCCCAATTCAGGCGGTTGGTCAATGCAGGTTTTCATTGCTTGTGGTGCAAGTGAAGGCCAAGAACGGGACCCTTTTCGCGAACCACAACGTGGAATGTGGTGTATCGTAGAACAACGATATAACACTAGAATTCCAATCGCGATGAGTCAGTATTGTCATTTACTTTCATGACTTTTTTTAGCAAAATGGGCCGGTTCGATAAAGAGTCGATATAACACTAGAATTCCAATCGTGAACAAGAAGTTTGTAAAGGTAATAGGCATTATAAAATTTTGTGCTTTTTTTAATTTTTACTAACAAACATGAGTATTAGTAATTTGATTTTCCTTTATAGTTGCATAATGCTGAATTAGCCTTTTTGTTGCACGTAACTAGATTAAAGTTTTACCTATGATGTGTGGTAAAATACACATATTTATCCAGTGTAAAGTGTATAAATTTTGTATAGTTTTTATTTGTTTTTTTTTTTAGTTTTTAGTGTTGTATTATATTATTTTGTGTTTTGCCAGTTCCTGATGCAAATAGAGCGAAAACGAATAATAAGGAAATAACTAGCCAGTTGAGTAGAGTAGAACGCCATTGACCGAATTAAAATTACCAATATTTTCCTTGAGTGGGCCGAGGCCACTATATCTATTTTATAAGTTAGTGGACTGGATTTAAATATAGTTAATTGGGCTGAAAAATAAAGCCACGCAACCGAATCATTAGTGGGTCATTTGCAATACAAAATGGAATATAATACATTATTCAAGTGGGCCTCTGATACCTTTGGGCTTTGATCGATGTGGTGACTTGGGCAATAAAAGAAAAAGGGGATTTATTAAATTTTATTGTAGGCGGCTATTAATATATTTGGGAGAGATCGAACAAGAGCTGCTGGATATTATTATTGATTTGTTTTAGGCGACACAAGATCAGGTAGGCCAAGCCCAATGAAGTGGACGAATTTTATATAATAACAAATCTTGAAAGGCCTTAGGAATAGTTCCCGTTTTCAGGTATCTCATGACTGGCATCTGCTGGTTATTCTTTTCTGTTCTTGGCAGTCTTGAGTTTTAGAGAGAATCGGCTTCAGAACCACCACAACAGACCCCTACTCTGACTGAAACAGTTGTTGCCACCACCGGCGCATTGCTGCATTTGAAATTTGTGTTGGAATCAAAACCGACAAGATCATATAGTGAAGCAAGTGAAGAAGGCGAGCGCTGACAATTTGTGGTAAACAACCGCTAAGTCGGCATAATCAAGTGACAATGATGGTTACAAGGTTGGATCGGGTCTTCTAGCGGTGAGTTAGGGCATAAATCGGGAATCGATGCTGATGAAGCCGGCGACAGGGGACTACGGGTAGGTGTCGACGGTGTCGTTTGGCAGGGCCGTTTATGAGGGGGTGCAGGAGATGCCTGTGATCATGGCCCAAATCAATATAGGGCCCAAATATTTTTTTAAATTTATATATATATATATATATATATATATATATATATATTAAAAAAAATTCTGGATGTTCGTATAAAGAAGGGCCTGTTAAAAGACCCAAAGTTTTTTAAATAAGGCCCTGTTTAAAAGTTTTTAAAAATGACCCAATTAACAAGCCCAAGTGACTAGTCTAGACAAAAATAAGGGCCAGCTAGATCAGGGAAAGGAAACAAAACATCGCACTGTCGCATGCAGTATAGTATATCGCACAGGGAATTGGGATGAGGGAAACTGGAAACAAAACGTCGATCATCATTCGATCAGATAAGGAAATTTCGCAGTGATTCAGACTTTCAGGGATTCAGTCGCAGCACGGCAGCAGTGAGGAGATTTGCGAATAGGGCCTAAATTTGTTTTTATCTATTTCATAACAATTATCGTAGTATTATGGGTTTTTAGTATTTATATATTTGATTGAATGATTAATGAGTTTATATTATATGAAGACTAGGTTATAACCCCGTGTATTACACGGGTTGAATAAATAAATTTTATATAATAAATACTAAAACAATATATCTTTAAAAACTTTTTTTATTGCACGGGTTGAATAAATATAATTTCATATATTAAATAATAAAATGTTATATCTATAAGAACGATATGTATTGTACGGGTTGAATAAATGTAATTTTATATACCAAATAATAAAAACGTTATATCTTTAAAACAACGTGTATTACACGGGTTAAATAAATGTAATATTGTTTACCAAATAATAATAAAAGTTATATTTTAAAAAACCCTCGTGTATTACTCGGGTTGAATAAATATGATTTTATATACCAAATAATAAGAAAAATATATATATAAAAAACTAATGGATATACTCGGTACGTGATAGATATGGTGATTGCGGAGATGATTATTGAAAAGAAGATACAGTGACCAAACATGTTATTCAAGAAGCAAATAAGCAGTCATTTGAGTGATAAAATATAAATTATATTTAAAAAAACTCATAATAAATCAAATTTTATATATAAAGTAATATTGAAAGTTATATACAATTTGTTTAAAAATTATGTAATAATATCGATATAATAATTTTTAATAATGAAAATAAAAATAAATAACCCCGTGTAATACACGGGTTGAATAAATGTAATTTTATATACCAAATAATAAAAAAATATATCTTTAAAAACCTCGTTTATTACACCGTTGAATAAATGTAATTTTATATATCAAATAATAAAACTTTATATCTTTAAAAATCTCGTCTATTACATGGGTTGAATAAATGTAATTTTATATATTAAATAATAAAAAAAGTTATATCTTTAAGAACTCCGTGTATTGTATGGGTTAAGTAAATTTAATTTTATATATTAAATAATGAAAAAGTTACATTTTTAAGAATCTCATGTATTGTAATTTTATATATTAAATAATAAAAAAGTTACATTTTTAAGAACCTTATGTATTGTATAAGTTGAACACATGTAATTTTATATACCAGTCAATAAAAAGTTATATCTTGCTATATATTTATAAACCCTGTATATTATAAAACATTTGAACTAAACTGAAAAAATAGACTAAACCACAAGGACTAAAATGACATTTAACTCTTTACATTATATTAATTTATATTTAGTGTAGTCTTTTGTTAATTTCAAAATAAATAATTTTAAAATCAGATAAGAAAACAGTTGAATAGACGATTAATTGACTTACTTTGTCGCCTGCATTGATCATGCATGTTGTTTCTCTATGCTCATAACTATTTGAGTTAATTACTGTTTTCGTCCCTGGGGTTTGTCAAAAATCACTATTTCAGTCCATTAGTTTAAAAATTGCGATTTCAGTCCCTGTGGTTTCACTTTCGTAACCATTTCAGTCCACCTCGTAACCATTTCAGTCCCTGTACTAACAAAATAAATGGATTGAAATAGTTACGAAAGTGAAACCACAGAGACTGAAATGGTTACGAAAGTGAAACCATAGGGACTGAAATCGCAATTTTTAAACTAATGGACTGAAATAGTGATTTTTGATAAACCACAGGGACGAAAACAGAATTAACTCTAACTATTTAAATAGAAGAGTTAATTACTGTTTTCGTCCCTGTAGTTTGTCAAAAATTACTATTTCAGTCCATTAGTTTAAAAATTACGATTTCAGTCCCTGTGGTTTCACTTTCATAACCATTTCAGTCCCTGTGGTTTCACTTTCGTAACCATGTCAATCAATTTATTCTGTTTGTACATGGACTGAAATGGTAACGAGGTGGACTGAAATTGTTACGAAAGTGAAACCACAAGGACTGAAATCGCAATTTTTAAACTAATGGACTGAAATAGTGATTTTTTACAAACCACATTGACGAAAACAGTAATTAACTCTAAATAGAAATTTGCTATCTTGTACATGTTTTTACTGTTTTACGTCTTCGATAGAAATTAACTATTTAAATAAGTTTTTATTTCTATAATTATTAAATATGATAAATTATTTCGTGTTCCTACTTTATATTGCGTCGTAAATACCTTTAAGTTAATAAAACTTATTCAAAATTTTACATATATACTTTTTTAGAAGTGAAGAATGTTTTTAAATTCAAAAATAGTTATACTGACGCATGCAATTTATTACTGCTATTTTTGGACATAGGGTATAATTTAATTTGACATGTTTAGTAGCGTATACTTTTATCAAAAACTTACAATCTAGATTACTTTTTTATTTATTAGATTAATATAACATCCTATTAAGAAACCAGTTCTTACGGTATAACGACATCTATGATATCTACCATTAAAAGTAAATAATTCCCCATCACGACATTATGACATCGTTTTTACCTTACTTTTAAAAATTAATTTATATTTGGTATAGTCTTTTGTTAATTTCAAGATAAATAATTTTGAAATCTAATTTAGTAGCATATACTTTTATCAAAAACTTACAATCTAGATTACTTTTTTATTTATTAGATTAATATAACATCCTATTAAGAAACCAGTTCTTACGGTATAACGACATCTATGATATCTACCATTAAAAGTAAATAATTCCCCATCACGACATTATGACATCGTTTTTACCTTACTTTTAAAAATTAATTTACATTTGGTATAGTCTTTTGTTAATTTCAAGATAAATAATTTTGAAATCTAATAAATATTTCAAAAGACTATATTATCTTCTATACGAATTGTTTAAATTTATTTTAAATTTTTATTTTATAATTATCTTTTAATTAATATTCATTATAATTAAGTAGGAGATAAAGATGGGAAAACTAAAAAATAGATGGTTTCAATGAATGACATGTGTCCCTTCATTGGTTTCTTTTATTATATAGTATAGATTTGTGAATAGGGCCCAATTTTTTTTATCTCGAACAGGGCCAAATTTTTTTTTGTGATTTTCGGAGACGGCTCTGTCGTTTGGAAACCGCATTTGCCGATCTCCGGTAAGTAGTTGCTGAAACTGGTGGATAAGGGCCGCGGTAGACATGGGTACCCAATTTTAGGTTACAACTGGTAGGTTTGAGAGTTTTGGAAGTATTTTCAGTGTAATTTGGGTGTGATTGTCAAGCATGTTGATGATGATTAAGAAGATTATCGTCTTTTCTCCTTGGAAAATGGCCCAGAATTTGTGGATGTAAATACGTTGATGGTTTCAAAACCACATGGGTTTTGATGCTACGGTGGGTTATTTACCCATGGTTTAAGGGACAACATTTACCATTGTATATGCTTTAAAGTATACAAAACTTATAAATACAGTTGATATTTTATATATTTATACATACAAAAATTTAATAACAAGCTGTGGTGTTTAAATTGAATTAAAATGAATTATTTTCATACATTATATATGAAATGGTATTTTTAAGTGACATTCTTAAAGGACTTCATGATACATGCATAACAATGTCTTTATAGCTTAAAATGTTTCATCCTTGTTGGTTCAGTTCTGTTTATACATGAAGGAAAACATTAAAACATACCTGTCACAGCAGAAAGTGCAGTGGAGAATCCAGTAATGGAGTTCGACATGCTTGTCATCGTGATCTGGTTCCTCCTTAGGGTGCTGACTGATGATGGTGACTGATTAAACCGAATAGGGGATTCGGTTATGGAGAAGAGGTTTCGATTATGATGTTATGCTTATGGGGTTTTTGTGTCTAACTGTGTAACTGAGTAACCCTTTAACCTCCACATAATTCTCCTTATATAAGCACTCAGGAGGAAACCTAATTAGTTAATAAGGGCAATATGGTCCATCAACAATTACCAACTAATTATTTAATAGGTTATTATATATTTTGATTTATATTATGTAAATGATTATAATGGCTATAGATTAAATATTAATACATAATATATTTAATCTTACATTCTCCCACTTAGCCGAGTAATCATTTACTATGAGTATTAGATAAGCCTTATCAGGAGTTAACACTCATTTTAGCCTTAAACAAGTACTATAGCAGAGAAATACAGCCGTTGAATCATTATGCGACTCAGGACCCCCATTAATCATACTATAGCCTTAATTTAAAACCTAATCGTCATGATCAAAATACGCGTAAGCCCTTTGTTTGATTTGTAACTTTATTTGTCTATATGCCATTATACCGGTTGAACATATTCTAAGAGACATGCAAAATCAAACTGAGGAAATTTCATTAACAAAAAACATAAGCTAGTACAATATGCTCAAATAAGGTCTTTACTAAATCCCATATTCCGAACATGTTCTTCATAAACCTTAGGAGGAAGACCTTTAGTCATCGGATCCGCAAGCATATCTTTAGTACTAATATACTCGATACAAAGATTATTTTCCTCAACTCGTTCTCGTACGAACAGATATTTTGTATCGAGATATAAACCAGCTCCAGTCGAATTGTTACTGTTCGAGAAACTAACGGCAGCTGAATTATCACAATAAAGCTTCAATGGTCTAGAAATGGAATTAACGATTTTGAGTCCAGTGATCAGATTTCTAAGCAACATTCCATGACAGGTTGCGTTATAAACAACAATGTACTCTGCCATCATTGTGGAAGTTGTGGTCAACTGTTGTTTATGACTCTTCCATGAGATAGGGCCGCCTGCTAACATAAAGATATAGCCCGAAGTGGATTTCTTGTCATCTTTGCACTTTGCAAAGTCAGAATCAGAATAGCCCACCACTTCTAAATGATCACTTCTTCTATAAGTCAGTTTATAGTCTTTCGTCCCTTGCAGATATCGTAGTACCTTCTTAGCTGCTTTCCAGTGATCTAGGCCAGGATTAGTCTGATAACGGCCTAGCATTCCAGCAATATAAGCGATATCTGGGCGAGTACAGACTTGAGCATACATCAAGCTCCCGACTACTGACGCGTAAGGTATCTGGCTCATTTGCTCCTTCTCAACCTCTGTTGTCGGACACTGGAATGAACCGAAAACATCTCCCTTAACTACTGGAGCGACGGAGGGTTTGCACTGTTGCATGTTATATCGTGTAAGGACACGATCTATGTAGGCCCTTTGGGACAATCCTAAGATCCCTTTGTGTCTATCTCGGTGAATTTCGATGCCAATGACGTAAGAAGCCTCTCCGAGATCCTTCATGTCGAAATTATGCGAAAGTAACCGCTTCGACTCATGCAACATGTCTAAACTATTACTTGCCAATAGAATATCATCTACGTAAAGGACAAGTATAGTAAAGTTGCTCCCACTCATCTTGAGGTAGGTGCATTGATCCACTTGATTCTTCATAAAACCTTGCTTCTTCATGACTTCATCAAACTTGAGGTACCATTGACGTGATGCTTGTTTTAACCCATAAATGGATTTCTTCAACTTACTGACTAGATGCTCCTCACCTTCAGGTTTAAAGCCTTCAGGCTGCTTCATGTAAACATCTTCGTCTAAATCTCCGTTAAGGAAAGCGGTTTTAACGTCCATCTGATGTAACTCCAAATCAAAATGAGCTACTAGGGCCATGACGATCCTTAATGAATCTTTACGAGAGACAGGTGAAAACGTCTCTTGATAATCAATTCCCTCTTTCTGAGTGTAGCCCTTTGTAACCAATCTCGCTTTGTAGCGTTCAACGTTCCCATTCGGATCCAGTTTTGTTTTGAATACCCATTTACATCCTACGGGTTTGGCTCCGTTGGGTAATTCTACCAAATCCCAAACGTCATTTTTCTTCATGGATTCAAGCTCATCAATCATTGCTTTATTCCATTAAGAAGACTGATCACTGCTAATGGCTTCATTGTAAGAGATAGGATCATTGAGCTTTCCAGGATCCATTTCAGTCAGGTAGGTAACATAATCATCCATATTAGTAGGCCTTCTTTGCCTAGATGACCTCCTGAGTGGAATATCGGGTTCAGCGTTGTCGTGGTTATGAGTGTTTGATGTGCCTTCGTCATGAGGTATAATGGGTTCTGATTGTAGAGGTGAATTTGGAGTTGGTGCAGTAGCTTCAGGTACAGTAGTTGCATTGGGTACAAGAGGAGTAATCGGAGTAATGGTAAGCGACGAGTCTCTCCCCCCGCGTCTTGTACTTCTTGCAATTCTTCGTAAGGGTTGGTACTGCTCCCACTGACCTTGAAATCCTCCAGGAACGCGGCACGCTTGGTTTCAACAATACGGGTGACATGGGAAGGACAATAGAAACGATAACCCTTAGAGTTCTCAGGATACCCGATAAAGAAACAGGTAACTGTTTTAGGGTCAAGTTTCCTTAGGAAAGGATTGTAAAGTTTTGCTTCAGCAATGCAGCCCCATACTTTCATATATTTAAGACTCGGTTTCCTTCCTGTCCAAAGTTCATAAGGAGTTTTAGGGACAGACTTAGAAGGAACTCTATTGAGTATATGAACAGCTGCTTTTAACGCTTCAGTCCAGAGGAATAATGGTAAATTAGTGTTGGCTAACATACTGCGCACCATGTTCATAAGGGTACGATTTCTTCTTTCAGCGACACCGTTCTGCTGAGGTGTACCAGGCATGGTGTATTGGTTCACAATCCCCTGGCCTTTACAAAACTCATAAAATGGACCAGGAGCTTGACCCACATCAGTATGTCTTCCATAATATTCACCGCCTCTATCTGATCTCACAACTTTAATCTGACGATCTAATTGCTTTTCAACTTCAGCCTTATAATCTTTAAAAGTTGTAAGAGATTCAGATTTCTCCTTAATAAGATACAAGTACATGTAACGAGAATAATCATCAATAAAAGTGATAAATGAAGTATGTCCTGTTATGCCAGCGATTTGGTAGGGACCACTAATGTCAGTGTGAATGAGTTCTAATAAATTAGAGCTCCTAGTGGCACCTTTCTTATTCGCTAATGTCATTTTACCTTTAAGACATTTGACACATGTTCCAAAATCAGAGAAATCGAGAGGAGGTAAGACTTCATCCTTTACGAGACGATTTAATCGTTCTCTTGAGATGTGGCCTAAACGCTGATGCCACAACATGGATGAAGTTTCTAAGTCTCGTTTCTCTTCCATCTTTGTGAGTGATTCATTAATGTTATATGACAACAAAGATTTGGAAAAATTATCTTCTAGTTCTAATCTATAGAGACCACCATCCAGAATACCAGTACCATAAAGAACAGAATCATAAAGGATAGAGAGTTGGCGATGACCATGGGAAACAATAAAACCGTCCACGTCTAACTTTGGTCCTGATACAAGGTTCCGAGTTACCGCAGGAACATATAAGGTATCATAAAGTTTAATACATAAACCAGTTTTCATAACTAATTGTAATGTTCCAATGGCCTTCACTTCTAATTCTCGATCATCCCCAACCTTAAGCGTTCTTTGGTTTCTTTCCAGCTTCCGGATTGAAAGGAATCCCTGAGTTGAATTGGTAACATGAACCATAGAACCAGAATCAAACCACCAAGAATTAGCTGGAACACTTAAATTATAGGACTCAAGTATCATAAAATAATCGTTACCTTTCTTAGCCAGCCACTCCTTAAAGTCAGGGCATTCCTTCTGCATGTGTCCTGTCTTTTTACAGAACTTGCAGCGGATACTGCCTAAGGAGTTCTTAGAGCTGGAAGGTGCACTTGTATTAGGATTAGGCCTTTGGACTTTTGAAGCATCTTTCCTCTGATAATTGTTCTTCCTCTTCTTAGAGTTGGAGGTAGTGAAGTTGGCAACATCAGTATGGCGATCCATCCTCATACGCTCTTCCTCATGTACGCACATGGCGACCAGCTCACTCATCGTCCATTTGTCCTTCTGAGTGTTGTAATTGATCTTGAATGCTTCAAAGGATGAAGGAAGCGAAGTAATGATGAAATGAACAAGAAAACCATCACTGATTTCCATTTCCAGCCCCTTCAGCTTATTGGCCATGTCATTCATCATCATGATGTGCTCGCGAATGCCGCTCCTCCCATCATACTTAGTTGTCACCAGCTTGAGAATAAGAGTACTAGCGTGTGCTTTAGACGTCCCTTTGAACTGTGCCTCCACATGTTCCAAGTAGGTTTTAGCATCTTCAGAATCAGGAATAGCTCCCCTGATAGCATTGCTTATGGACTGCTTCATAAACATGAGAGACATGCGGTTACACCTACTCCACTTATCATGAGTTAACTGCTCAGCAGCAGTACTAGTAGTGGTAAGGTCCGCTGGCTTATTCTCTCTTAGAGCATAATCAAAGTCCAGCAGCCCAAGAGTAAGCATGAGAGCATCCTTCCATGCAGCAAAGTTATCACCAGTCAAAGGTGGAATCCCGCAATTTGGTGCTGATAGTGGAAATAAGATGAGCAAGTTATGATACTAAGGAAGAAATCCTAATGTGATCTAAGGGCACGTTAAACTAAGGCAGGCATGAATAATGACCATTTTACATTATGAAGCTGTGATATTGTCTATTACTAACATCAAAATAATAGACTTAGCTAAAAAAATTCTACTTAAACGAAGACAAAACAGCTTTGGCCAGAAGTGTAATCATTTAAGCATATGTGCAAAGTGGTTGTAACAAATCAGCTTTGTCTAGAAATTGAGACAATCACTTTAGTTATGCACTTGTTGAGTATGCCATCTATGAATGAATTAAATCAGCTTTGGCCAGAAATTAAGACATTCATGCTTATGATGCACACACAACATAGCTTTCGTAATACTTGAATGATAAGTAGATGTATCAAGTCAGCTTTGGCCAGAAATGATATATTAAAAGCTCATTCAAGTTAAGCTATTCTGATTTTGCAAAACATTATCTGATTCTGATTAATTAACTAAGTAAATTACAAAACCATTTATTTAATAGCAAACCATTTAGTTCACATTAAACAGCTTAAAATAATGAGGTTTCGAGTCACAGTCTTGTTGTCTCGAGTCGAGACCTTTGTCTCGAGTTATGACCTTATGGTCTCGAGTCGAGACCTTATGGTCTCGAGCCGAGACCTTTGTCTGGAGTCATGATCTAATGGTCTCGGTTCATGAACTAATGGTCTCGAGTCGAGACCTCTGTCTCGAGTTGTGAAGGTTTAAGCCCTTAGTCGAATCCTCAGTGGTCTCGAGTTGACACGTTATGGTCTCGAGTCGAGACCTTTGTCTCGAGTTGTAAACTTTTGAGAGCCCTTATGATTTCGAGTCGAGACCTTGTGGTCTCGAGTCGAGATCTTGGTCTCGAGTCGAAACCCGATGGTCTCGAGTCCACTGTTAATAGCTGTTTATTGTGATAACATAACTGAAAATTCGAAATCTAAGGGATTATGAGATATTGTTTCCTGTTTAAGATGATCTAATTTTATCAAAATATTTCGAAAATTATAATCTGTTTATCTAATAACAGTTTTCGAAAATCTATTGAGGACAAAACAGATCAAAAACAGGAAAAACACTTCATAATCCGAATCATATTCCAAATCATAACAGAATTTTCGAATTTTCTAAGAACATGCGATGAACCCTAAACATAAAAATAAAAATAAAATTCTGGAACCCGAAACCTGAAACTTTTAAGACTTCTAAACAGATTTCGGTTGTAAAAAACATAAACCCATTTGATTTCGAGTGAATGCATAATTAATCCTTTTCCGAAAACAGGGATTTCGTGTGATTATATCCGACTCGAAAACTGCTGTTAATTATATGTGGCTTTCAAAATTCCGTTTTCCAAGTCTCTATCCCAGAATTGATGGATACGAAAACAGAACTGACTAATCAACATATGCTCTGATACCACATGTAGGTTCAGTTCTGTTTATACATGAAGGAAAACATTAAAACATACCTGTCATAGCAGAAAGTGCAGTGGAGAATCCAGTAATGGAGTTCGACATGCTTGTCATCGTGATCTGGTTCCTCCTTAGGGTGCTGACTGATGATGGTGACTGATTAAACCGAATAGGGGATTCGGTTATGGAGAAGAGGTTTCGATTATGATGTTATGCTTATGGGGTTTTTGTGTCTAACTGTGTAACTGAGTAACCCTTTAACCTCCACATAATTCTCCTTATATAAGCACCCAGGAGGAAACCTAATTAGTTAATAAGGGCAATATGGTCAATCAACAATTACCAACTAATTATTTAATAGGTTATTATATATTTTGATCTATATTATGTAAATGATTATAATGGCTATAGATTAAATATTAATACATAATATATTTAATCTTACAATCCTAAGTTAAACTTAAAACTAATTTAATAATAACACTTTATTTTATTGAAATCACTTTGACACAGTTTTCATTTGGTGTAATTCATCATTTGTTTCATAAAAAAAGTCGATAAAATTGTGTTGATTTGTCCAATAGGTCATCCCGAATTGGTATATTAGTTATATTAGTAAAGTGGTTTAAAAATTATAAAATGCGAGCTGCGAAGCGCAGAACTATCTACTAGTTCTATAATATAACAATTCACGTATGCTCTTGGCTACACTGTTTTAATTTTGTCGTTTACTACAGCTGTTTGTTTGCGTGTCATCTTCTCATTCGGCCATGTTAAAACTGTTGTTTTCCTTCTGCATCTGCACGTTGCTCTGGCTTTCCACGTGTAGTCTCCTGCTTTTTTTGCTTTTTCCCTAAGACCGTGGGGTATGAGGCGGGGGTTTGGGCGTGGGTTGGGGGAAAACGCCCAAGCCACCACCCCGATGGGCTTGGGTTTGGGCGTGGCCCTTGGGGCTTGGCTTTCAAGCCGGGCGTCTGGCCAAGCTGACATGGCTGAAACTAGGGGTGAGCAAAAACCGAACCGAAAACCGAAACCGCACCAAAAACCGTAAAAACCGAAACCGCAAAACCGCAACCGACACAAAAACCGTAAAAACCGAAACCGCAAAAACCGAAACCGCAAAGGTATGGTGCGGTTCGGTTTTAGCTTTAAAAACCGCACCAAAAAACCGAAACCGCACCGCAAAATTATTATATATATATATATATTATATATATAATATACTTAAAGATTTAAATATAAAATTCCCTATATATTATATAATCTGTGTTTGTTAAAAAAAAAGTACAGACTTGACTTTGTTAAGTTAACTATCGTCTGCTCCCTCTAAAAAAAAATGATGTTAACCTACTAGTTACAAGCCCATTAAATTAGCACTCCAAACAGCCCAACTTTCAACCCAATAACCTTTTGATAAAAAAGAAACCTACGTACCTTTCCCTTCATTTCCCTAATTTAACATCCAGCCGACAATCTTTTCTTCATCTGGTGCGATCATCTTCAGCCGGTGCGATCATCTTCAGCTGGTGCGATCATCTTCAGCCGGTGCGATCATCTTCAGGGAAAAAAGGGACCAAAAGTTTGATCTTTTGGGATGGTGGAAAGCAAATTCAACCAAATTTCCTATACTATCCAAAATAGCTAGACATGTTTTGGCAATGCCGATCTCGACAGTTGCATCAGAATCGGCGTTTAGTACGAGTGGTCGGCGTTTAGTACGAGTGGTAGAGTTATCGACATGTATAGAAGTTCACTTAACACCGAAACTGCGGAAGCTTTGATTTGTGCACAAGATTGGATAAGGTGTACAAGGGTTGATCTTGAGCTCGGATGTTCTATGAAGAATAAAGACATAGATGAATTTAATAAGAAGATGGCGGGTTTAAAAATTGGTAAGGTTTTCTTTACATGTGTGAGTTTATATTTCAAATACCTACTAACATATATTTTTTGTTTTTTTTTTCTATCTAGGAAACACTAATGGCAAATGATAGTTGGAAACATTGAAAGTTGGAAAGATTGAAAGTTGGAAACAAGAATGAGTTGGAAACAATATTACGTTTTTATTTGGATACGACTATGTGATTAAGCTTTCACCGTTTCACATAGCAACTATTATTCTAGACATGTTTCTAGTACAAACTCTTGTTTTGATTGATGTCCTCTAGCCCATACATATGCTCTTCACATTGCTCTTGCAAAAATTATATTCTAATTACCATCAAGTATTAGATGTATTCCAGTATTAAAACCGAGAGTTTTTTTTAGATGTATTCAAGTATTGCTAAGAGTTTTTTTTAGATGTATTCAACTATTAAAACCGAAACCGCACCGAAACCGAACCGCAACCGCAAATAAACCGCAAAAACCGTACCGCAAAAAAACCGCAACATGTGGTTTTAAAAAAATAAAAACCGCACCTCGCGGTATGAGTTGCGGTTTTATGCTAAAACCGCACCAAACCGCACCATGCTCACCCCTAGCTGAAACTCATTGGCTCACCCGCTACGTCAAGCGGTTTTTTAAAATTTTGAATTTTAAAATTCAAACGGTCCCCCCATCTTCTTTAACCGCCACGCGGGTCTCCCAAAGGCCTATATATTGTAACCCCAACCCACTGGTCCCCCCATCCCACGAACCCAACAACCCCACCGGCTACCCACTTCTCTCGAACCGCTACCCCACTGGTCCACCCCATCGCACGAACCCAACCCCGCTATGGCATCTTGGACTCATGAAGAGGAAATTGCTCTCGTCACAAGCGTCGTTGACACTATGAAGGGTCGGCCACCGGGCCAAACAAAATATTAGGTGGAAGCATTACAAGCCTACCGACATAACGTCGGTAAGGACCGCCACAACCTCAACGCGTGCCAACATAAATGGCGCGAGCTACGGCCCAAGCTCGAGCGTTTCAAGGCTTACTACGAAGCCGTTCCCGGTGGCGAGTTAAGCCACGAGGACCGGGTGGCGGTGGCTAACATAGAGTTTCGAGGCAAGGAAAAAAGGCGTTCGACAAGATCGACCTTTTTGAAAATTTTTTAACGCTTTAGGTTTGTTATTTTGTAATTTTTAGGATTATGTAATGTTTTAAATTTTAATGAAGTTGTAGGTTTTTTTTATAATTGTTGTGTGAATTTTTTTAAATTTTTTTGTATTTTTTTTTAATTACTCTGCCTCTTTAGTATGACGACGGTTGCGACCAGAGTCCATGGCTGTGGTGGTCTGGCCCCATTCAATGTTGTGAAAAGGAAGCTTTGGCGTCCATTCAAGCAACGAAGACTGAGCAAGATTAGGATGAAGGTATGATAATGACGACTGGAAACAAGGACATGTAACTTTCGAATATTATTTTGAAACCTGCAAGTTTCTTTTGGTTGAAGATGAAAAGTCATGGGTATTGTTGTGACTAAAAAGGGAAAAACAAGAATTGAATATAAGGGTTTTTCGTTGTCTTTTTTCATTTAGGCAATATTTATTTTTGTTTTTTTTATAAAAAATAAGTTAACTCTACCCCAATTACTTGTTTGTCCTCACTGCTTTTATTTCAAACAAGCTTTAAGCCAATTTATTACTATTGCTAACCCGTACGAATTCATTTCCTCATCATACAACTATGCACAAATATCTTACTCGATCTTAATCTTTTGGAGTGAATTATTATGTATCACCTTTCAAAACTAGAATAAAATATTATACTAACAATAACCGGATTCCAAATCCCGCGCAATGCGCGGGGAATTCTACTAGTATATAACAAATCACGTAGCTCTTGGCTACAGTAATACATGTGACAACCCGTAATTTACGGATCTTAATTACGTGATTAACAGATAATTAACGCGATAATAAATAATGTTCACGACGCTAATTAACTTAAACAGGCCCTTGGAGTGCCCAGAAACGTTTGTTCAGCTACACAGTGCGCGTGTGGTGATTTACAGAAGATCTGCTGAATATTACGCGACAACGGACTGATACCGTGCAAAATACTGACGACACCGACAAATTTGGAAGTTATACAAATATTTTTTTTATGTAGTTTGGGTTGCGATATCGGGTCTCGTAGGAATTACGGACCACGTATACATGAGATGGGCTTGTGGGCCCTGGGCCCAAGCCCAAAACCCACCAGCCTAAACCTGCACAACAAATTAGATCTTATGAGATCTCTGAAGATCTCTAAATATCTTTACAAATCCTATTAAGATCTCTACAATCTTTCCAAAATCTCTATAGATCTATACAAATCTCTAAATGATTTTTGTCTCTAAAAATTGAAACATATTAGCCAAGGAATAAAGGAGATGTTGGTTGGTCTTGTTTATTAACCATAAAGCAAAAACTCCTCATCAAATATATATAACAACACAGAGAAATCAGATTCTTCACAACCAAAACCCACCACCATCTCTAAATACACACACAAATACAAAAACAATATACACACATACAAACTGCCAGACACTTCATCATCGACATCCACCTCCACTCATCTCCCTCCTCATCTCACGATCCGGCTGCCGGAGCCGATTAACCGGCCGGCTGCCGGTGGTTCGGTGGCTCGGTTCCTCGGGCAAGACATACCCCCCCTCGATCTCTCACCCTATTCCGACAACATCCACAACCGCACCCCTTCCCTTCCTGTTTCGAGTTAACGGCCGCCACCACCAGATGGTGGTGGCGAGTGACGGTGCTGCGCAAAAAGACGAAGAGAGAGAGAAAAACCATCGGTCCGATCGATTATCCGGCGGTCCGATCAATTATCCGGTGGTCAGACGGCGGTGGTGGTATTCACGACATCAGGAGCGGCGGAGGTTGCTGTTGTCGGCAGTGGTGGTGGTGACCGGTGGTCCTTTACTCGGACCGGCGGTCCTTGACTTTTCCCCTGCAGTCTGTGCTTCGGACCGGTGAGTTTCACCGGTGATGTGAAGACGATGGTGGTTATTCGCGACTCCGGTTCTAATTTCAGCTTCGGGTGTCTCGGTGCGGTTCAGTCAACAAGTCAGCGGGTTCTAGTTGTGGGTATCGGCTCGAGTTAAGGTTTGGTTCGGGTCTCGGAATTTTGGTTCAGTCAACAGACCGGTTAACTCGGTTAACTCAGTTAACTCCGTTAACCTGGTTGACTCGGTCAACTCAGCTCGGTGCGAGTCAACTCAGTTCGGTTCAGGTCAACAAGTCAGGCTGGTCAATGGTTCGGTTCGGTTCAAGCGGTTCAGTCAGACGGCTCAGCTTCGGTTTCAGTTGACTCGGTCAAACCGAGTCAACTCGGTCAACACAGTCAACAGCTCAACTCAGTTGACCCGGTCAACTCAGTCTAACGTTTCGACGACTCGACGAAAGTTTTGGTAATGGTTTAAGTCGTGATTTCCTTACGTTATCTTTATATTTTTACTCTTGCGTGACAAACGAGCTTCGACCAATCCAAACCGATTTATAAGTTGTGTTATATTTAATGAAGTGTTATATATTTGATTAGAAAATTGATATACGGCGATTGACTAATGTGTTTTGATAAAAATAACGACAACTTGTGTTGTCGGGGCGTCCAAAAACAGAGGAAACTCTGCCCGTTTTTCGAGAAAACCCGTAAAATAAAACGAGTTTTATTATAAAAACGTGCTTTTCTTGTAAAACGACAACTATTGTTATAAAGCGACTTTTACGAGATACGAATATAAAGTTTCCTTCGACAACAACTTACAACTTACGAGAACCACGATACGAAAAATATTTCGATAACAAAATAAATATAGTTTATATTTATTTCAAATATCAAACGACATGACGATTGTTTTGCTAAAATAAATATAGTTTATATATTTATTTGAAGTAATAAACGACACGAATTCTTTTATAAAATAGATATAGTTTATCTATTTATTTCAAACTTCCAACAAACTCGATAATACTTTCGCAAAATAAATATAACTTTTTATATTTATTACAAACGCCGAAACGGCATATACGTATATTTTTGGCAAATATACACAAGACGTGATATATATAATACAAGTTATTATATATTATTTTCATACGAAACACGATATATGATACGAGTTTGTTATATGATATTTTCATAGAAATATTCTTTTATACTCGTATGACTACTCGAGACGGCTAACACGCTTACAACGATATATTTATATATTTTTATATAAATATTTATTTATTTTAAGTCTCTCGGAAACTAAGTCCTTTTCAAAACTCATTAGATTGCTACTGTCATTAAACGAGACTTAACACGTATAACTTAATCTTTTCCATTAAGTTAACAACTTACTGTCGAATCGTTCGGTTAACGATTCGGTAGAGCTCGATTACACGTAGTTAGTTACTGCGTTATTTAGAAACTTATTAGATGTTCCGTGTTAGGAATATTGTAGAATGCACGCTAGCAAGTCAAGTCTTGGAAACGACATCACGAAGTCGTAATTAGCTAGCTTTGCACAGGAATATTCAGGTGAGTTCATAACCCCACTTTTTACTGTTTTACAGTTTTGTAAATGTTTTCGGGGTGGAAAGACATGCACGTTTTGCAAAAACAAACAAAGTTTTTAACAAACGCAACACTAGTAATTCTAAATCATATTACGAAGGGATTTCAAGGAACTCAAATGATTTACGAAAGGTTTATACTAAACATACCGGTTTTTACAAAACAAAGGTGTATTATCTAAATGAATGATTTTCATGACTAGGGATGGATCGTTTGGTAATGATATATAGAGAATGAGGAGCCAGCCTTAGTGGCTGGGGAGGCCAGCCTTAGTGGCTGGGGAGGATCAGCCTTAGTGGCTGGGGAGGATCAGCCTTAGAGGCTGGGGTAAAATACATGTTACAATTTTTACAGACATTTTTACACATGGTATGTTTAGCGTAAGGAGGGTTACTACTTAGATCATGTGAGTGGGTAGGCGGAAACTTGAGGCCATTAATCCTCAGGGTAGGACCGAGGGGCAGGAGCGGTAGATCTATCTGGGTGTAGCGAGCCCAGCCCCATGCCCAAACAGAACGGACCTCGGGGTGACTTTGTACCCAACGCATAAATCTGCTAGGTTTGAGTCTTCCTATTTGCACTTCACACATATCAATGGCCTTGCAAACCATTGGTGATCTCTTTTTCCTTATTTGTTACATACCAGGGATTTTATACTTACGGAAACTTCTTGTTCATACAAATTAACTACCATGTTTTATACAAATTCAAAGAATTATGCGGGTATGGAGTCAAGTCAGGGTGGGCATTGACGGTTATGCGAACATTACAAATACAAGACTTTACAAATACATGGTTTTATGAACATAACGTGTTACAAACACAACGTTTCCATATAACTTGGCAAGAAAATGATTTTTAAATTTATTTTCTCAATACTATTTCAAAAACCGGTCATTCCAAAGATTTATTTCAAATCTTTCACAACTCAAAAGATTTATTTCAAATCTTTCAAAACTCAAAAGATTTATTTCAAATCTTTCAAAACTCAAAAGATTTATTTCAAACCTTTCACAACTCAAAAGATTTATTTCAAATCTTTTACAAACAAACTATGAACTCGCTCAACTTTATGTTGACTTTTTTCGCATGTTTCTTTCTCAGGTTGCATTTTAAGACAATGCACGGTTGGAATAGGAGAACCATGAAGAGTCGAGTACTTAGCGGGCGTTCATTTTCTAGAAAGTATTAGCTTATTTGCTTCTGCTGTGCAATGACGATACAAGTCCAGTCACGCCAAGCTCTGATAATTTCGGGGTGTGACAATACATCTTGGCCGTTCATTTTTTGATCTACGGTATGCTTGACAAAGAGCCCTAAAGTTAATTACAGTTATGCCATCTCCTTGCTTTCCATTTCATTTTCCACCACATACGACACCCACCATCTCAGAGAGAAAAAGCCGGCAAAGGAGGATGCTGACCTCGAGTGACCAGGCCTCCCTCGGCAACGACAGTGGAAGACGGCAGCGATATGGTCGTTCAAGATGGCGTGTGACGCTAATCGCCCCAACGGCGACGGCAATGAAAGACGGCGTCGAGATAGTCCTGTACGACGGCATGTGACGCTAATGGCTCCAAAGGGTCACAAATAGACTCAAATTAGGAGGAAGGTAGACGAGTAAAACTCTCTCGGTTCTTTCTCACTTTACATGTTCGTTGAGGGGGATTGATTGTGCCTACGGCTATAATCTTCAATTTTGAACTATAGAAGTTGGAATTCATCACGCAAACATCACAGTAAGTTCTTTCTTCTCCGATTAATTTTTCGAGAGATCGTAATTGCTTGGAGGCTTTGCTTGCGACGGACGATTAATTTTTGTTTGCTTTTGACGGAACCATTCAGACCTATGAGCCTTTACAATCGATTGATAGTTTTAGTTTGTGCAAGTGACTGTATTCGTTGATGTGTAAATGATACATGTTTCTCAATGTTCAGGATTTGTGTTTTTGCTTGATATTTCATTCTTTATTGTTGTTTTTTTTTGCTTCTTATTTGTGTATTTGTTGGATATTTGTTTTTCAATTCGGTTTTCTGTTTAGCTGTCATGTTTAACATTTTGTCGTCTATAATTTTGAGTAGTATTATGTTGTGCGATTTAAGAAAATGGGTAGTCATTTGAAAAAATAAGATTGAAATAGTCAGTCCAGCTATTTTTTTGGCTGGCTAGGGATTTTCATGTATCATCCATATTATGAGCTATAGAGTTCCGCCCAAAAGTATATTATAAGCTACAGATGTTCTCCACAAAAGTGCAAAAATCCCAAGGCTGATTAAGTAAACTGTTAAGTAGCATCAAAGGCATATATAATTTGTTGTGTTATTCTTAGTTATATGCTTAGGGTTAATATAGACGCCCAAATGTGCAAAGAATCCTAACATTGAAATGTGCGAAAATCCAAAGTTGATTGCTTGAACTATAGAGTAGTATAAAATTAACAGGGTATCTACATAACACATAAATGATCCCACCTTTTTATATGGTCTTAACTACAAAGTCTACAACCATAATTCATTCAATGAGGCTTCTTTGCATGATGTCCCCAACCAATTAGATGGATTCATGCCCCGGTTTAACACATCTTCTATATTGATAAGGTTTCTTCTATTGTAAGCATGCTAAATGGTAACTTCGAGCGCAATATTGAAAAAGTAGTAGTAAATGGTTCTTTAGGTTATAATAGTCACCAACAAGTCTTTGGTTATTCAAATCTGAACCACATAAATAAATATCATAGTTATGACGTAAAAGAAAAACTCCAAGATCTAAGGTCGTCTCATACAATTCAATTTTTTTAGATGCTGACTTGCAAATATTTGTGTCCGGAGAACCTTCACAATGTGAATCATCTGTTGCTGCACCGGTAATCTCATGTGGTTTCTGATCTATGAGATGATCCCACCAACTCGGGGCAAGCACCAATTAAAGTTACAAAAAAAAGACATAAGCTACATCCACCAATCAGATTATTAACCAAAATTTACCCCACTGGATTGGGTCAAAACTAACCATAGTCACTTTTCGTATTTTGCTTTCCTCATTTTTCAAATTTTATGAAAAACGTTGTGTCTGCTTTAAGTTTCCCACTTTTTTTAGCTTTACACATTTGACCCGTGGTATGTAAAGAATAATCCATATCTAGCTCACGCGGTTGAAATGAACTTCAAGCACAACCCATGGCTCTACTCAGGTCATTGTTACAAATGGATATGAATGAATTTTGTCTTAAAAATCTTTCAACTATCATGGAGATGGAGATCTAGAATTCAATATTGAGTAAAAATTTTGACCCAAAGTGAAAGGATTAAGGGGATACGCCGAAAGCCATTGATCAACAACTAAGTCTCTTTGAATGCTCTCATACACGAGACGCTTTTCGATATTGGATTTTCATCGCTACTGTATAACTTCTATATGTTGTCGTGTTGGTGCTTTTAATTAAAACATCAACCATACTACTAATTTCACTTTTCTCTGTTGATTCACAGATACTAAAGGAACAAATGCATTTCTTGATGTGATCTTTTACTTTCTTTTGCTGCATCTTGCCATATAACCTGTCTTTTTTACTTTATTGACTTTTATTATTGATTAATGAAGGACTTAAAGAATCGATTGATTGGAGTAGCTGTTACATACTATATTCATCGTCTTTGCTATATTTTAATTTAGATATTTAATTGACATTTCGTTTCAAGCTCTTAAATCAGGTTTATTGATTTACATATATTTTTTTCGACTCAACCCGACCAGATATTAGAACGTTTGTTTTTCATTTGCTATAACGAAACACCGAATGCTATACAAAATGGCCACGCGCAGCAATGCGCGCACCGCACCATCTAGTTATAAAAGAAAAAAAAGTTGCTGCTTTATGATGATTGTTATTGGAGGCCAATTCATATATTACTATTACTAGGTTATAACCCCGTGTATTACACGGGGTTGAATAAATAAATTTTATATACTAAATAATAAAAAAATATATCTTTAAAAACCTTATTTATTGTACGGGTTGAATAAATATAATTTTATATATTAAATAATAAGAAATTATATCTATAAGAACCATATTGTACGGGTTGAATAAATGTAATTTTATATACCAAATAAAAAAGTTATATCTTTAAAATCACGTATATTACACGAGTTGAATAAATGTAATATAGTTTACCAAATAATAAAATAATACATCTTTAAAAAACCACATTTATTACACGGGTTGAATAAATGTAATTTTATATACCAAATAATAAAAACAATTACATCTTTAAAAATATGCGCATTACACGGTTTGAATAAATGTAATTTTCTGTACTAAATAAAAAATATATATATATCCTTAAAAAAACCTCGTGTATTGTACGAATTGAATAAATCTAATTTTATATATCAAATAATAAAAGGTTATATTTTAAAAAACCTCATGTATTACATGGGTCGAGTAAATGTAATTTTGTATAGTGAAAATAAAAATATTTAATATATTAATACAAAGTTTGGTTTTCGTGATAAAAATAGATTATTCTATTGTTGCAAAATTTGTTAACGAAGTCTCTATAAATTTAACCCTTTATTTAAAACTTCGTAAATGTATAAATGATAAATAATATTTGTTCATTTTATTTTAAGTTTCGTAAAATCTATTTGATACCAAACTAAAAAACGTTCAAATATAATTAATTCAAATAAATAATATTATAAATGAGATTGATATTAAACTAAATAATAATTATCCATAAGATATTAAACTAATAATATTTAGTAGAAAGGTTATCTATAATATAAGATATTAAATTAAATAATATTTAATAGAAGGGTTATCCATAATTAATTGAAAGAGATTAAACTAAAATAATAATTATCTATAAGAGATGGCCTAATATGATGACAAGTTTAGTAGAAAGGTTATCTATAATAAAAGATATTAAATTAAATAATATTTAATAGAAGGGTTATCTATAATTAATTGAAAGAGATTAAACTAAAATAATAATTATCCATAAGAGATGGCCTAATATGATGACAAGTATCCCTAAAGTGGTTTCTTTTATTATAGAAGTATAGATTATTATTGGAGGAGGCTACGAATTGTTGTTTTTGGGGATACCATATCAGACGAATAGAGGGGTGATCAAGAAGGCTGCGGCCATATTATATTTTATTGTTGGGGGAAACGAAGAAGAGGGAAATAAAAAAAAAAAGATGGAACACACAAGAAGGAGAAGATTATTGGTTCAATATTCAAGCTTCACGGTTCAAGATTAGTGTTACGGCTTCGCAAACGAGATAGTTTTAGTTTTAGTTTTAATTTACTTTGTATTAATAAAATTATGAACATGACTTATTTGTTATTCAAGACTTGTTTCTTTTTCTTGATTATGTTTCTTGGCTAGACTTCTTACGCTGCCTAGGTTTGTGATGAACACCATGTTTGACTAATTATTCGATTCGGTTTATGGATTCTATTTTGTGGATTTAATAATTAAAGTAAAGACTTGGTTAGATACATGGAATACATCGTGTACTCCTGCTAGTTCTTCTGGTAGTTGCAAGCGATAAGCGACTGGTCCTATTTGCTGAATTACTGGGAATGGTCCTATGTATCTGGGACTTAGCTTTCCTTTCTTACCGAACCGAACTACTCCTTTCCAAGGAGAAACTTTCAAGAGTACCTTGTCTCCAACTTGGAATTCTAACGGCTTGCGTCGATTGTCTACATAACTCTTCTGGCGATCTCGAGCCGTCTTTAGTCTTTCCTTGATTTGAGTGATCTTGTCGGTGGTTTCTTGCACAATTTCAGGGCCTGATAATTGGCTTTCTCCTATTTCTGCCCAGCAAACTGGAGTTCTACACTTTCGTCCATACAGTGCTTCAAACGGGGCAGCTTCGATGCTTGAATGATAACTATTGTTATAGGAGAATTCAATTAAAGGTAAATGGTTGTCCCAGTTTCCTCCAAAACCTATCACACATGCCCTGAGCATGTCTTCCAGGGTTTGGATCGTCCTTTCACTTTGTCCATCTGTTTGGGGATGGTATGCAGTACTTAAATTTAATCGTGTCCCCATTGCTTCTTGGAAACTTATCCAAAAATGTGAAGTGAAGCGACTATCCCTATCCGATACAATGGAGAGTGGGACTCCATGTAAGGATACTACCTCATCTACGTATAACTTGGCTAATCTTTCCATACTAAAGGTTTCCTTCATGGGTAGAAAATGAGCTGATTTGGTTAATCGATCCAAAATTACCCAAATCGCATCGTTACCTTTTCTAGTTTTGGGTAACTTACTAACAAAGTCCATTGTTATGAGCTCCCATTTCCAAACAGGCATTTCTAATTGTTGGAGTAACCTAGAAGGTTTCTGGTGTTCTGCCTTGACTTGTGAACAAGTTAGACACTTAGACACATATCTAGCTATGTCCTTTTTCATTCCTGTCTACCAGAAATCATTTCTTAAATCTTGGTACATTTTATAATTTCCAAGGTGCATGGTATACCTAGATTTATGAGCTTCAACTAAAATTTTATCTCTTAATTCTCCTTGCTTAGGTACCCAAATTCTTTTCTTGTGGAATCTCCAAATTCCATCAGTTCCTTGCTCTAGTTCCTTTATTCTTCCTTTCATTCCTTCAGCATCATCCTTGATTGTTGTTTCTTGAATGTTCTTCAGTTGTTCCATTAAGTCTAATTGTAAACTTAATCTAAGAGCACGAACCGGCTTTTGCTTTTCATGATACTTACGACTTAAGGCATCTGCAACTACATTTGCTTTTCCCTCGTGATATTGATTATCACAGTCGTAATCACTTAAAATTTCCATCTATCTTCTTTGCCTCATGTTTAATTCTTTTTGCCCAAATATGTATCTCAAACTCTTATGATCTGTATAGACGGTAAACTTACTGCCATACAGATAGTGTCTCCAAATTTTAAGGGCAAAAATTATGGCTCCTAATTCTAAATCATGAGTCGTATAATTTTCCTCATGCTTCTTTAATTGCCTTGAGGCGTACGCAATTACCTTTTTGCGTTGCATTAGCACACATCCTAATCCTAGCTTAGAAGCATCACAATAAACTTCAAAATCTTCTGTTCCTTCTGGTAAGGCAAGAATTGGTGCATTTGTTAATCTTTGCTTTAAAATCTTAAAAGATTCCTCTTGTCTAGGTCCCCATTCAAACTTAACTGCCTTACAGGTTAGCTTAGTTAATGGCACAGCTATTTTGGAAAAATCCTTAATAAATCGTCTATAGTATCCGGCTAGTCCTAGGAAACTTCTAACTTCCATAACTGATTGCGGAACTTTCCATTTGGTGATTGCTTCTATCTTAGCAGGATCTACGTGAATACCTCCGTGATTCACCATGTGTCCTAAAAATTGTACCTCCTGTAGCCAAAATTCACACTTCGAGAATTTGGCGTAAAACTTTTCCTTTCTTAACAAAGTTAAGAGTGCATGCAGGTGCTCACAATGCTCATCCTGACTTTTGGAATAAATGAGTATATCGTCAATAAAGACAATTACAAATTTATCCAGGTACGGTTTACAGATCCTATTCATCATGTCTATAAAGGCTGCAGGAGCATTTGTTAGTCCAAAAGGCATGTCTGTAAACTCGTAATGACCATACCTAGTTCTGAAGGCAGTTTTAGGTATGTCTTCTTCTTGTACTTTCAACTGATGGTATCCGGAGCGTAAATCTATCTTAGAGAAATATCTAGCTCCCTGAAGTTGATAAAAAAGATCATCAATCCTAGGTAATGGGTATCGATTCTTAATTGTAACCTTATTCAATTCCCTATAATCGATACACATTCGCATCGAACCATCTTTCTTTTTCACAAACAACACTGGTGCTCCCCACGGGGATGAACTAGGTTGTATGAATCCTTTACTGAGTAATTCATCTATTTGCTTTTTCAATTCTAGCATTTCGGTGGGTGCTAACCGATAAGGTGCCTTAGCTATCAGTGTTGTTCCAGGAATTAGATGAATTCTAAATTCTACTTCCCTATCGGGTGATAATCCAGGTAGTTCTTCGGGGAATACATCTGGGTATTCTGATACTACCGGAATTTCCTTAAGTTCCTTACCCTTAGCGTTAATGATTACTGAAATCATATACACCATTCCTTGTTTTCGTTCATAACTAGCAACTTTCATTACAGAAATGAACGTCATTGGTTTACGTGGCTTATCTCCTGTAATCATGATTATTTCTCCTGATGGTGTATGAATTTCTATGGAATTTTGATCACAAAGGATCCGAGCATGGTTGGCTACTAACCAATCCATTCCTAACACCACATCGAATCCAGCTAAATTCATAGGTAATAGGTTCGCAGAAAATTTATGGCCTAAGAATTCTATCTTTCCTTCTTGCAAAACCTTATCTATGCTAACAGAATTCCCATCTGCCGTTTCGACAGTAAAAAATTGTCTAAGGTTGGTTAAGGGTAGTTTAAGAGCTTGGCAGAATGAAGTATTTATAAAACTTTGGTTTGCACTAGAGTCAAATAATACTTTTGGATAAACGTTGTGAACTAGGAACGTACCAGCTATCACGTCGGGAATCAGTTCCGCTTCCTGTGTGGTCAATTGGAAGGCTCTTGCGTTCTTCTTATTAGTTCCTTCAGCAGGTTTGGCCTTGTTATCTGCTGGTTTAACCAATTTAGGGCATTCTGGTCTGAAATGCCCAGCTTCT
>JARYGA010021990.1:0-47889 GCA_030545235.1 Helianthus tuberosus
AATTTTGTTTTCAATAATATAATATAATCAAGGATTAAAATATCATAAAATTTCGATCAGTGTGGGTGTTAATAGTAGATAAAGATGGCACAATTGTAGATTGAAAAGCAGTAGAGCGTGAAGGGTGGTTTACCTCAGTAATACGTTTTTGGAGGTCAAGACGATAAGATCTGATACGACGTTCTTCGTAGCCCGATAAAACCCTAGCGTAGAACATCGCTTTCTTCCCAAATTCTATCAATTTCTTCATCTTAAGAGTAAATCAATTTCCGTGATTACTCGATTTCCGTGAAATGCACAAATTTCAGAAACTTGGTTGGGGTTTTGACTAATGAGGGTAACCGGATGATATTAGATGGATAGGGCCAATTTGAACCGGCCCATTTGCTAATCTTTTTTTTTTTTTTTTTTTTTTTTTTTAAGGAAACAGCCGATTGTTAACGGATGGAATAAGTGAAACCGACTGGCTGAACCCGCCTCGTATACTTATTTGTGTCGAGTTCTTATTGACGCACTTAAAATCGGGTGTGTTTGTGTCGGAAAGACTTAAAAATCAGGTGTGTTTGTACCGTGTTTTGGGATTAGGATCAAATACAAAGGATCCTAATTGTAAGAAGTGTAAGAAGGATTTATAGAGTGACAAGTGTCCAATTAGAAGTCTTTGTAGAATAACTTGACCCGTGTTTTGTTTGATAAGTTTTAACATTCATTTTTGAAAATGAATAACACCTAGTGGCTTGGTAACAATTTAATTAACCTATAATTCAAGGTCAAACAAACATTTTTTTTTTTTTTGTAATTGGTGTATTTTTTTTAATTATTTTTGTTTCTTATCATCACTCGTAATCAGCAAACTTGATTATATATATTTAGGCAAATAGAAATGATATCATTAAAGCTAATGAACAAATGTTGAAAATGAAGAGTCGAAGAGAGTTCAATATCAATGTCTATAAACGAACCGAACTAACACGAACATATGCGTGTTCGTGTTTGTTCATTTAACTTTAACCGAACGCGAACACGAACATATAATCGAATACATTTTTTTGTTCGTGTTTGTTCATTAAGAAATCGGGCATGTTCGTGTTCATTTAAAGCCTAAACAAACAGTTCACAAACATAAACGAACATAAAAAAAAATTAACTGAAAACACATCTAAATTAGCGTTCATAGATGCTAAAATTAACTACTTTTTTATATAAATATTAAGTAAGTGATCAGTTACGATCTAAGAAAAATTTTAAAATCTCATTTTTTTACTAGAAACTCAATTACTAATTAGTTATATTTATATAAGTAGTTAGAAAACCTAATATTCATATAAATATAACTATTTATGTATTTACTAAAATTTAAACGAACGTTCACGAACATAAATATTAATGAACGAACACAACATGTGTTCATGTTCCTTCATTTACTTAAATGAACAAAATTTTTGTTCGTGTTCGATCGTTTATTAAAGGGTTAATGGATTTAAACACCCCCAACTATGGCCATTTAGCCGATGGCACTCTCAACTTTGACTTTGGCTCACACTACTCCCAACTTAACACATGGGTTGTCATGGCACCCCCTCGTTAAATATTCACTAACCAGGTTAGTAAATTTAGCCTATGTGGCAATTTTATCTGATGTGGCATGCTGACATGGCCTGTTTTTATGAGATAACATGATGTGTATTGTTATTTATTTTTAATCTGATCCAGAATTTGAACCCCAAATCAAGCTCCACCTTCAACTTCAAATCTGATCCAAAAATTGAATATATATTTAACGAAATCAGGCTCCACCAGGTTTTAAAGAAATCAGGCTCCACCAATTTGAACCCGCCGTCACCACCTTCATCACCACAACCGTTGCACCCACCGTCACCACCACAGCTCCACCTTCACCACCACACCCACCCACCTATAAAACCTAAATCAATCCCCAAATCATTAAATTGAACCCCAAATCAGGCAAAACACTCAAAACAAGCTCCACCTTCACCACCACACCCACCCACCTTCACCATCAGCCCTAACCCCACTATTTCCTTCAACTGCGGTAACAACAGTCTGAGCGTTGACCTCCAAATTGCTATCAACCATGTCAAAATCAATACACCTGGTGGGAGTCGGAACACTTACCAGGACTCGAAATCGGCTGATTGAGGGCCATAACAGCAGCATCGGAGGTCAACGCAACATCAGGGATTTTCACAGTCGTCCCATTAACAACCATCATCTTCAACCCCAAATATCTCTCTGCTCTATCTATATTTATCTTTCTGCTCTCTCACTAAAAACCACCACCGTCACCTCCATTCCACAGCCGCCATCATCACCCCACCACCGCCGCCGCCACCATCAACCAACCCTCCCTAAATCAACAACCACCATCATCCTCCGGACCAAAAAAAACCACCACCACCGTCACCTCTACTCTACCGCCGCCACCCAACAACCAAATCAACGGCAATAAAGGGGCAGGGCAGAGGCGTGTGTTCACCGGAGAGAGGGGGCAGGGCAGAGGCGTGTGTTCGTCGGAGATCGGAAAAACGGCTCAATCTCATGTTACTAGCGGCCGCGTCCATCGGAGATCGGAAAAACGGCGAGCGGTGGTTCCGATTAGGTGGCGGATGAGATGAGATGGAGTGGGGATGATGAAACCCTAATGGTGAGATGAGATGAGCGGTCAAAGTGGTGGTGTTAAGTGAATATAAACTGATTTATATATATATATATATATATATATATATATATATATATATATATATATATAATATAAGTGTTTATTTTAGTGCATAAAAAAAGGCCACATCATCTAAAATTAGCCACGTAGGACAACAAAACTAACTAGGTTAGTGTTTATTTAACGAGGGGGTGCCATGACAACCCAAGTGTTACGTTGGGAGTGGTGGGAGCCAAAGTCAAAGTTGAAAGTGCCATCGGCCAAATGGCCATAGTTGAGGGTGTTTAAATCCATTAACCCTTTATTAAATAAACGAACTTCCTGCTGAACAAGTTCACAAACAGTTCATGAACGTTCGATTGATTTACAGGCCTAAATATCATTAAAGCTAACGAAAACAAATGTTGAAAATGAAGAGTCGGAGAGAGTTCAATAAGATGTAATTTCACAACAGTTAGTAAGAAAAATTAAAATTTAACATATCTAACTTTAAACTTTAATATACTTTTCATATCTAAAATTTAAATGTGAACTTTATAAAAACTTTTAAACGGGTTAACAAGTTAACCAATTTATTTAATGAATTGTCTTTCAGTTAATTAATTTATTTATTTAAATATGAACTTTATAAAAACTTTTAAACGGGTTAACAAGTTAACCAGATTGTCTTTCAGTTAACTTATTTATTTAATCAGTTATGTACAGATTGATATTTTTAATAAACATGCAATGTTAGCAAACCTGTTCATTATAACATATTTATTTTATTTTTATAACATATATGTTAAATAAAGTATTTTTTTTACATAAATTATACAGATTGTACAAATAAATAATAGTTTGTAAAGAAAAAAAAACTTTAAAATTACTAATTTACAAAGAGAAAATACAAATGTATATAATATAAGGGGAAATGGCCAAAATAGCCAAGACTTGGTCAAAGTTTCAAGAATAGCCAATTCAAACGGCTCCATAAGACTTTTCCTCAAGCCTGAAACGTCTCAAAGAATAGCCACCCACCGAAAGCCACGTGTCCACAAGTGATGCTGAGACGTTTCAGAACTTTGGAAACAGCAGAGACATTTCAGAACTCTGCAAAAACCCCTGCTGAGACGTTTCCCAAGCAGAGACGTTTCCCAAATATTTTTAACTTGCAGAGACATTTATATCCGGTAGAGAGAGAAAGTGAGGAGAGAGAGAGACACGGGGACATAGATACATATCTTGTATCTACACTTCCACACCTACATATAGATATATAAACATAAAGAGAGAAAGCTCTCTGCTTTCTGCTTTGCTTCTTGAATCTTGTTATTTGTTATTTGTTCTGTTTCTAGGAATAATTGCTTTTTTATTCCCCATCTTCACAAATTCAAGATTAGCCACCACCATTGTCGTTTGCATCAGCTGAAACCCTAAGACCAGTCACCACCATCGTAGCTCAGGTCTTGAAACAGAGAGATGAGGGTGGTTGTTTTCCACCAATGCTCGTCGGAAAGGTGCCGCCGCCGTGGGAGGCGACGACGGTGAGCCCCGGCGGTGAACGAACGAGAGAGGGAGAGAGAGGCAAGAGAGATAGAACGACGAGGGAGAGAAGGAGGGCTGACGCCCCTCGCCGGCGACGACTCCGGCAGCCGGAACCCGAGTTTCAATCTGGTAAACACACATCCACTCATCTCTATTTCAGATCAAAGATGTTATGTTGAGAATAAGAGTGATGAAGATGTTATGTTGAGAATAAGAGTGATGAATAGAGTAGTATCAGATCGAAGATGTTATCAAAATGTCACATTTTCTTTTGTTTTCCGGTGATAATCGATGATGATGATGATGAATCGACGTGATGAAGATGATGAGTCGGTGATGATGATGTTGAAGGTGTTGACGGCAAAAAAATGGGTTGTAGAGAGAGAAAGAGAGTGGGGTTGGGGTTGTAGAGAGAGAAAGGGGAGGGGTGGGTGGAAACGTCTTAAGAGTGGGATAACTGACAGGAGAAAGAGAGAGGGGTAAAAGTTAAATGGTATTTCCCAAGACTGTCATCATCATGTGCACGTTTCTTTTGTGTGGACACGTGGCTTTCATGGATTGGTTGCTGGTTGAGACGTTTCAGGTTTGAGGAAAAGTCTTAAAGAGCCGTTTGAATTGGCTATTTTTGAAACTTTGACCAAGTCTTGGCTATTTCCTCATAATATAATTGTGTTAAGCAATAAAACCGGATGTTACATTTCCTTTTTATCATAAAATACCTATTCGGTTTAATTGTAACATGCAAAACATATTATTAACTTTTTGAGTAAACTGCAATTTTACTCCCTGGGGTTTGGGGTGATTGGCACCCTTACCCCCCCCCCCCCCCTAACGAAATAATTACAATTTTACCCCCCAACGTTCGCTGTTATGTCGCAACCTTACCCCCCGGCCTCAAACTTGTTGACTGATCTGTTGACTTGGGGCTGAAATGACTATTTTACCCTTTTATTTTACCCCCCAATGTTCGCTGTTATGTCGCAAGTTTACCCCCCTGGCATCAAATTTGTTGACTGATCTGTTGACTTGGGGTAAATTACTAAAATGCCCTTTCTTATTACCCCCTATACTTTGTGTTACGAAGCAATATTACCCCCTGCAACTTCCAAAACCTTTCCCGCCACCACCCATATTCGATTCCACCACCCATATTCGATTATTATAAACCCATTGATAACTTATGATGCATCATCATGCCACATATTCGATTCCACCACCCATATTCGATTATTATAAACCCATTGATAAACCCAATGTTATTTTTTAGTTTTATCTATAAATATAGGCATCTTGATTCTAATCGGTGCACAGATATAGAATCCACTATAACAAGACAATTTAGCTTGCTGTTATTCCTCATAACTGAATACAAAGTGTTCTTATCTCTTTTTTCTGTAAGTCTGGTTTTCATGAATATCTGATTAAAAATAATCATTCACTCTTCTCACCACTCTATTACCCTGATAACACTCTGATAAAAACATCAATAACAATAGAAATTCAACAGTTTCAAGTCTCCTATTAGAAAAAAAAAACACTAGTATATCTAATTAGGTTAAATTTGGGAGCTCTATCGCTACAACTTCATATCGCAATCGGAATGAGAAATCGGTTCAAATGCGGAAGCAACTAACCTATAATTCCAGACTTCCAGTTCGAGATCTAAACCTCATGTTCCCTAACATCAACTACACAAATCAACTGACTATATACAAATTCTATGCCTAATAACAACTTCACTAGAAGCAGAAACAAATTCACACGCACATCAATCAAATCTGGTCACATTCATCAAACATAACGCATATATACACACAAAACCATTGCAAACAGTAATCAAACACAAAATAAACACTTAACATCACAAGCAGGCATCTACAACAAACGCATATATTCAAACTTACAAAATTCACAACAGCTGAAGCATAAACATTAACATTAACTAATTAACACATGTGAGCATCATTTTACAACAATTTAAGCTGAAATTGATCGAATTAACACCTGTAGAAATCAACAGATTTGATCTTGGCCGATGAAACCATGGCGGTGAACTGGATCTGAGAAACGAGACACCAAAAGATTGAATTCAGTTAGGGTTTCCTTTTGGTGTTATTCAGTTCCAAGCTAAATTGTCTTGTTATAGTGGAGTCTCGATCGCCGGTGGGGGAGCGTCGCCGGTTTGGGGGGGGGGGGGGTGAAGAAGAAGGAGTGGGTGAAATATTAGGGGGTAAGGTTGATATAGAATGTTATATTTAGGGGTTATTATAATATATAAGGTACTATTTTTGGTGAAATTACAGGATTACCCTTTGACCCTCCCATTGTTTAGTTGACCGGTCAACAAATTTGAGGCCGGGGGGTAAGGTTGCGACATAACAGCGAACGTTGGGGGGTAAAATTGCAATTATTTCGTTAGGGGGGGTAAGGGTGCCAATCACCCCAAACCCCAGGGGGTAAAATTGCAGTTTACTCTAACTTTTTTTAAAACTAAACTGGTCAACAATCGAACATGAAACGTGTTCGGGAGTTCACCAAAACTGACCCAAACCCATTTAAAACAAACTTAAACTCAAGAATATGTTAAAGTGGTGTCTTGTCAAAAATTCACACGCCTGAAATAGGGATTTTGTTTGAAATTAATCCATCATAAAAGATTGTGGATTTTGTTGGTTAATGTCTTCCCAAACAACAAGCTCAGCTTCTAAGTCATTATTAACCCTCTCAAGTAGTAGTTCCGACAAACTCATACTACGAGCCCTGGCCTCATAGAGCCTAACACCCCTATCATTGGACACAATCTCCATGCACTCATGATGATCATCCGATCCGTAGCGTGCAGCTGACCATCAATGCCCATCCCAATGTCTCCTTCATCCAACCCGCGGTCACTCATCCTGAATCATCTTCCGATGCCTTATTTAATAGAGGATGACATGAAACCGTCTTGAGAAAATACTGCTCCTCGCACATCTTTTGCCACCAAAACTCTGAGAGTTCCGCTCACTCGGCCTAGAAGGTGGTACTATTTGAATAGATTCTATTTGCAACTTACGAACTGCCATTGTCGTGTTCGAATTCGTGTACAGTTATATACACACACATACACCTTCTGCTATTAGTTTAATTGATTTGGTGATACACCTAGCAATCAGTGTTCACCTAACGCTTTCCTTGTTATCATCCTCAATATTTCATTCTCTTGTTATTGTCATGCGAAAAAAAGAATCTCGGTATGAGTATAGTCCTTGTTAAAGGAGGTCGCGACAGCAACAGTTACTTAATAGTGATTGAGTACATCTATTTATCATCTTAATGTTTGCTTGCGAATACAAACCATTCATATATTGTTTTGTCACTATTATGTAACTTATGGTTTTCATATACAATGACAAATCACCCACTTTAGTTGTCGATTAGTCTAGTACGTACACTGTTCAAATTGATACGAATAAACCAATTCAATTCAAGCCGAGCTTAGAAGCATCTATCAGTTCATTGAGCTAAACTTGAAAAAAATGTTCGGTTGACCGAGCGGTCTATTTGAATTTAGGCAACCATATAGCAAATAAGACAGTAGTTATAAAAGTTGAATTAACAGAAGGTAATGTGTATAAGAGTAAATGAATATTGAATATCATGGTACAGCCTGATTTTGTGTCATATGATACAAGGATTCAAACGCGTATGTAATAATCAACAAACTGACAAGATTATACAAGTATGGCTATCAAGTATCACGATAAAAACATGGTTGAACATATTACCAGACATGCTAGTCGAGTGGAGTTTACTTCGTGAAATGCGTATCACTGTCAACTTGTTTAAACTTTAAGCAAAGACAATGCTGCCTGCAACTTGTTGTTAATGCATCCTCGGGCCTGCCAACAATAAGAATCAAACTTATTCACCATATCCACCTGCAGATGCTTGTTGCAATACTTAACTAAACAGCTAAACTAATGGCTTGCAAGTAAAAAGAACAAACTAATAAATCTGTAACCTTAACCTTTAAAAGTTCAAACAAATTCATCGTGCTTTCATGTTGTTGTGTTGGTATTGACAATGTCGATAATCAAAACATTCTTAGTCACAGAACTAAGAAAAACCAATGTATGTCCCTTCCGGACCTCAAGTTCATCCACCAGCAACAAAATTAGTCGGTAATTCTGCATTTTTATATAATACGCGCATGTTCTTTTTTTTTTAACAGAGTCCATGCCTTATGACACATAAGAGTTAAAATCTTATAGTACCTAAACAAACTTTGATGTAGTTCTTCGACTCCTATTATCTAAAGTTAAAATTTGTTAAAACTTATAGTACCTAGCATCACATTGTTTCTATATATGTCTAGCATTTCTAAGATTACGTTAACATTTCTCTCCAATCAGTTTCATTGTAACACCTAAGGCAAATCCCACATCGTTTTGTTCTGTCCACATGAGAGAAACAGGGCCACCAGGAATGCCATCACCAACACGTTTTGAGCGCAATTGTTGTTGCAAGAAGAGAGTTAAAAGATGTTACATTCACCGTCTAATGTTAGATCATTTGACATCACAACATGAAGTGGTTTTGTTCTTTCAGTAAATGAGAGAAATCTATGTCCATCATCAAAGTTACCTCTAGATTTCTTCTTAAGAAAACTCAGAACAGTTAATAGGCACCCCATCCTATAAGGTCAAATTGTGATTGTGCAAATTTTAACTTTCTTCAACATCAAACAATATCATTCTTCTATATTTGAGGTTCACAGATTAATCGCTAGGCGGTCAATGACTGTCCTTTCTGGCCAAGTTTTGACCAAACCATATAAATTCTTGCCAATTACTTAAAAAAGGGTTGACGGGTAAAAATATGTCTACTTTAAAAAAACACATATAAAAATGTGTTTGTATATATATAACTAAAAATTACGTATGAAAATCCCAATCCGATTAATCGCTAGTCGGTACCTAACCGCCGGACTAGCGCCTAGCGATTCTTACAACATTGCTTACAGGTTATAATCATACCCAATTCCATTGCAGAAATGGTTTGACAGTAACAATTGGAGGATGAAAATGAATTTAGTGAGGGATGAGTTGAGGAATAACCTGAGTCTGAGAAGAACCAGAGGATGATAGCACAAATAACCAACAGACAAGGGATGAGATGAACAGCCGCCTCAGCAGATCTAATCTGATTTTGCTCTTTGATTGCTATGTATGACTGGGGATTGTAAGTAGGTAATTCGTCACTGGTCTCGTCGGAAGTTGCTCTATGATTCTGTGGCGGTGGATCATCGCCGGAGACCTTAGCGGCGCTCGAAGACCGGTGCATTCTGGATCCGAAGTTTCAAGTTTCAACCCTCGTTGGGTTTTTTGGCTTCATCTGTAGGTTCAGGCTCCAGTTTTGACTTTTGACTAAAAATCATGATATATTTTTAGGGGCACGCATTGGATTATTAAATCGACACCCTCTATGCAATCGACACCCTGGTATTAAGTTGGTTCAAACTTTTATGTTAGTCAACGGCTGACAATGTCTCCCCATGAAAGCCTAATACGCATCGTATATGCCTATACAATGCATATTATTTTTTAAAGAAAGTACGAGAAGCCTTCTGTCACTCAAAACCAAATTGAAACATAAAAGACATCCAAAAAAAAAAAAAACGCAAGTGAAACATATGATACGGTGTTTAGTTTTTTTTATATATTTTTTTTAGGTTTTTTTTTTTGGGTTGGGGGGGGGGGGGGGTTAGGTTTTTTTTAGGTTTTTGGGGGTGGGGGGGGGGGGGGTTAGGTTTTTGGGGTTTTTTTTGGTGAGGTATAGTTTTTTTTTTGTTTTTTTTGCGGGGGGTTGGGGGGGGGGGGGGTTTAGGTTTTTGGGTGGTGGTTAGGGATGAGATCGGTACGATACCGGTACCGTACCGGTACCGATACCGTAAATACCGTTACCAAAATTGAGGAAATGTGGATACCGATTACCGTACCGTATTTATAGATTCGGTACCGGTACGGTACCGGTATCGGTACCGGTATTTCGGTACTTTACCATATTGGTACCGCTTTGGTGTCATCCATTGTTTAACCTAAAAAAATTTCATGTGCAACACATCCATCCATTATTAATTGAACTAGAGTAATATATAGAGGAATGTAAATAAATGGTAAACATATTAAGTAGTCAAAAAAATCAAAAGGTAAACATCCATGGGTTCGACTTTTAACATCCAAATTCCAATATGTCTAAAAATCATCATAGTTTATTAAAAATAACCAAACAAAAGAAATTGATATTGGTTTTTGTAAAACAATGTTCAAGAAAATATAACTTCATAGTGGGATCTAAGATAATAGCAAAATACATATGGTCATTATTAAATTCGGTATTAATACCGGTATTTACCGAAAAATACCGGTACCGATACCGTTTTTTACCGATACCGAATTTCGAAAAATCTATTACCGATACCGGTACCGTTTATGATCGTTACGGTACGGCATCGGTACGGTACCGGTATTTCGGTAAAAAATCTCATCCCTAGTGGTGGTGGTGGTGGGGTGGGGGTTTAGGTTTTTGGTGGTGGGGTGGGGGTTTAGGTTTTTGGTGGTGATGTAGTGGGTTTAGTTTTAGGTTATTGGACACTTGTCACTCTATAAATCCTTCTTACACTTCTTACAATTAGAAGGCTTTGTAGAATAACTTGACCCGACAAAAATAATATATGCCAATAATTAATATATCATATACATACATATTTAAAAAGATATTGGATTTAAATAACTCCAACTTTCACCATTTGGACTATAACGCTCTCAACTTACAAATTGTACCACTCCACTCTCAACTTTCAACTTATTTTTCTCTGACACTCCCAAACTAGTTAGGGTTCAGTTAGTTTGGGAAGGCTAGAGGAAAATAAGTTGAAAGTTGAGAGTGGCATGGTACAATTCGTAAATTGGGAGTGTTATGAAAGTTGACGTTATTTAAATCCAATTTCCCTATTTAAAAAGAGAAGAGAAATTATATCATAAGGTAAACGGGCACACTTTATCAGGTGATCGATCGGACAAACGAGTATATCACCAAATCCCAAACATGTGAAAATAAAAATTAATCCCAAACTCGGTCCCATACCTGATTACTCACCCCATATTTGTCCCGAATGTGTCGAGTTTCGGACATGCCAGGGTGGGCGGCCGCACCCCTTTGAAAAAAAATTAGTGTATATTTTAGGCAAAAAAAACCCGACCGCACCCCTTGAAAATATG
This sequence comes from Helianthus tuberosus, assembly GCA_030545235.1. NCBI lineage: Eukaryota > Viridiplantae > Streptophyta > Magnoliopsida > Asterales > Asteraceae > Helianthus > Helianthus tuberosus. The sequence continues at coordinate 11,470 of JARYGA010021990.1, forward strand.
GTTGAACACCTCATCCGCACCCACAGCAAATAATTTCTGGGTCCGCCATTGGTTTCGGATTTACCTATTCAGTTCAGGTTTGATTGTCATCCCTAATTGTATTTGTTTTATGATATTAAAAACTAAAAAGTTTATTATATTTAATAAATAGTTTAGTTATAAACAAATAAATGTAAAATATGTTGGGTTACATGAAACATAATTAAGCTGTGTTTATTATATATAATAAGTAGTTTAGTTATAAACAAATAAATGTAAATTATGTTAGGTTATATGAAACATAACTAAGCTTTGTTTATAGGGAAATTTGATTTAAATAATCCGAACTTTCACCTGTTGGCCAATAACACTCTGAACTTTCAGTTTGGCCAGCAGCACTCTCAACTTTCATCCTATTTTCCCAAAACACTCCCAAACTAACATATCACTAACCAAGTTAGTTTTTAAGTTTTATTTATTACACAAACAGTCCCTGTAGTTATAATTTACTAGTTTTAAGTTTTATTTATTACACAAACAGTCCCTGTAGTTATAAAAAAAATCATAAAAATAAAAAAAAATCTAAAAATTCAAAAAAATCATAAAAATTCAAAAAAAATAAAAAAAATTCTAAAAATATCTAAAAAAATAAAAAAAAATCATAAAAAATCATAAAAATTCTAAAAAATATCAAAAAAATTCTAAAAAAATCATAAAAAACCGTTTCGACCCGTACCGTTTCGACGCGAACTGTTTCGACGCGTACCGTTTCGACCCGGACCGTTTCGACCCGTACCGTTTCCACCCGGACCGTTTCGACCCGTACCGTTTTCGACCCGTACCGTTTCGACGCGAACCGTTTCGACGCGTACCGTTTCGACCCGTACCGTTTTCGACCCGTACCGTTTCAACGGTACGCGTCGAAACGGTCCGGGTCGAAACGGTACGGTTCGAAACGGTCCGGGTGGAAACGGTACGGGTCGAAACGGTCCGGGTCGAAACGGTACGCGTCGAAACAGTTCGCGTCGAAACGGTACGGGTCGAAACGGTTTTTTATGATTTTTTTAGAATTTTTTTGATATTTTTTAGAATTTTTATGATTTTTTATGATTTTTTTTTATTTTTTTAGATTTTTTTAGATTTTTTTAGAATTTTTTTGATTTTTTTGATTTTTTTTGAATTTTTATGATTTTTTTGAATTTTTTTGAATTTTTAGATTTTTTTTTATTTTTATGATTTTTTTTATAACTACAGGGACTGTTTGTGTAATAAATAAAACTTAAAAACTAACTTCAGTCACCCAAAATGTCCACATCAGCAATGGAAACTAACTTGGTTAGTGATATGTTAGTTTGGGAGTGTTTTGGGAAAATAGGATGAAAGTTGAGAGTGCTGCTGGCCAAACTGAAAGTTCGGAGTGTTATTGGCCAACAGGTGAAAGTTCGGATTATTTAAATCCAATTTCCCTTGTTTATAGAGTAAATTACAAAATTCGTCCTTTATGTGTGTATCGTCCTTTTATGTATGTATGTATGTATGTATGTTATTGCAAATCATGTCATTTGTCTTTAGTAATTACATTAATCATACCTAATGTTTACAAATCCTAACATGTTATATCCTTTACCGCAAACCCAGTTAATTTTCTCAGTTAATTGTAGTCATGTGGGGCCCACGTGAGGGCATTAATGTCTTTTAACCTACCCATCTGTCCCCCCCACCCCATTTAAAACTCCAAATAACCATCATTAACCATCATTCCAAAAATATGCAGTGAACCGTCTAGTGAATTGATTGTTTTCCAACAAAAGATGTGTCAAAACTTGTTAAACGGTTGAAACTTGGTGAGATTTCGCCGGAAAAACCGTTGCCGGAGATATCTAATCTGTTCAAATTAGACAACCGAAACAGAGCCGCCGTTAACTCGCCGGAATACTGATTGTTTTGCAAATTAAGTTGCTGGAGATCAGAGCGAATCGATGTTTGCTAGAATCGAACCAGAGAGACAGTTGTTACGAAGACTGATGTCACACCCCAACCGATGGCGGAATCATCGGGGCATGGCACTGAGCGAAACAGATTGTCCAGAAGTTTTCATAACAATTATCAATACTATTCAATTTAAATAATACGTCCCATACCGTATCTCAAACAGCAAAATAATTATTACAGGCAAAAATCCAGGCAAATATTCTGTTCCGACAACTCAGATTTAAATAGACAGCAATTGTTTATCTGCTTCTAGAGACCCTTAGTTTGACCACTACAGACAACTATTTGTTGCGCTCTAAAGCTTTATTCTAGCTTCAAATTCCTACCAAGTGTGCGTCCTAAGCACCTGTCACATACGTTAAATAATGTCAATACATAAAATGTAAAGGTGAGCATACAAGTTTGATAATAGCATATAGAGTTCGAATTCGTTTGCGCATAACCAACACGTACACATAGTGAAATGAAGCACGTTAGTTATCGACATAGATCCATCGATACCAATGACTGCGGGTTGACTGCCCAAGGCAGTTCGCAATACATGATTACCACTGTAATCCATGCAAGTAATGGTCCTTAACAACCCCCGTGTGAACGGGTGCTGAGTCCAAACTATAGTACTATCGTTGCTAAGGCAGGTAGACAGTATTCCATGTGTAAACATAACAAACAAGCATTCATAAGCCACGTATAACATGCATTAACGGTTAGCGTTCAAATAGTATTGAGTAGTGTGATTGTTGTAGTTTGAATATTCGTAACGTATGTAACACCCAAAAGTGCGTAAAGCAAAAAAGGGATCGAGTATACTCACAACGATTAATGGATTGAAGGGAGCGCTTAGCGAGTAAGGTTAGCCTGAATAGATTCGATAGCATAACGATAAGTGACGTCTTACGCGTCAATGGTGCAAAGTGCAAATGGGTCGGATAGTGGTTCGATCGGATGGTAATCCGATCGGACAGTAATCCGTGCGGATAACAATCCGTTCGGGTGGTCATCCGGTTGGACAGCTTGTTCGGTCGGATGATGGCTTGTCTATTAAAGTTTCTTCATATGAGGAGAATGTGTTTATGTATGATGGCTTGTCTTTTGAAGTTTTCGTTGTAGTATTTTGAAAACACGGAAGTATCTCTATCCATCAAGTCGGTCGATCGGATGACTGGTCGTGCGGATGACAATCCGTTCGGATGGTCATCCGGTCGGACAGTGGTCCGGTCGGACGGCGACTTTGTGATGAAGTTACTTACTGAAGGCAAGTTCACAACAGAAGCGTCATTCGATCGGATGGCAACCTTGTTATTGAACATGTTGAAAATTGTTTAAGTCTTTAAAGTCTTAGTATCTCATGATCCGAAGAGTAATCCAGTCAGATGGTCGTCCGATTGGATTGCAATTCGTTCGATACTCAAACTTCAGATAAGATTGTTTTAAAGGTGGGACCCAAGTGTGATCCGTTCGGATGGCAATCCGTTCGGATGACCTATCCGATCGGACAGCAATCCGGTCGGATAGCAATCCGTTACAGTTGTTCCGTTCGTCCTACACTTGGTCGTTTTGATGGTTTGTCATTATGTCGAGACACTTTGACAACGTGTTAGCCAACAGAACCCCTAGTTCGACCCAGATGACCAACCCGACCAGGAATCACCCTAGTCCGCCCGGTTACCAGCTTGAGACGGTTGTTCTTGACTAACCCGAAATCGGTAGTCTCGTGGGTAGAATCCGGATCTTGAGCTAGTACACCACTACGATAGAGTAGAAGACTAGATCAGGGTCGGATCCTATCGGTTTTGAGTACCTTGAGCGTAAAAGAGTTGGAAGAAAGTTAAAAACCATCTTTCAATCCTCTTTCACCACACTTGTGTCGAGATCTTTACAAGATCTTTGTGGAAATCGGTTAGATCTAAGTTGTTCTTGGTGGATTGAGGCCAAAACATGAAGTTCTTGAAGAACCTATGATGACATCATCCTAGAACACCCGAAATCTAGTGATTTCACGGTTAAAAGTTAAGATTTAAAAGATAGAAAGGTGTAGGAGTGCGTGTAGATCAAGAAAGTACAAGATTTAGGGCGAGATCTTACCTGGATTGAGAGAAATCGAAGAAAAGGTGAGGAGCACGAATGGTTCGGACAAGGACTTCCAAAAATGGAAAGAATGACAATGACAGGGGTATTTATAGGATTCCAAAAGAGGAAAGGGTTATCCGATCGGATGACACACCGCTCGGATGGCTTATCCGGTCGGATGACATCCTGGTCGGATGGCGTCTGTTCTGTAGCGCAGTGGCTATCCGGTCGGATGGCTATCCGGCCGGATGACACTTGGTTCGATTGTTTGACGCGACGATTTTTGATGTTTCGATTTCGATTGTGAACGGCTCGTCACGATAGGGTTTCCTAGTCAAATTACTTTCAGTCCTAACCACTAATTATCATAGTTTGATTTTCGATTCGGATTCGAGTTCGATTATGTTTCGAGTTTCGATTGAGTTCGATTGATTTCCACAATATATATATATATATATATATATATATATAACACAAGTAACACATAAGGCACACACACACACGTATAATAACCAGATTAAGTCGAGTTGCGGTTCGTATCACGATTCGATGTCGAGTAGCATAGCTTGATTATCGATTAGTTAACTTTATCGCATTGTTACTTCCTATAATTCACAGTCGTAAGTCGATTAGATAGCGATTAACACACATCAATTTTTGCAATTAACAACACTTACTCCACATAATACAATTAAAATAAGGAGATTACTATAAGTCAAATTCGTACAATCGGTCGTTGACTTTGACCTTGACTTTGACTTATGGAAACACGGGGTCGTTGACTTTGACCTTGACTTTGACTTTGACTTTCACAATAGGAATGCGAAAGCATTTGAGCTGCTTGGTTTGGCGATCCATGATTTCGACAGGCTTCTCCACGAAGTGTAATGTTTCGTTTACTTGCAGGTCATCGAGAGAGACATATACGTCGTGGTCGGCTAGGCACTTTCGGAGGTTTGACACGTGGAAAGTCGGGTGGACGTTACTAAGTTCCTTCGGTAGTTCGAGTCTGTAGGCGACTTTTCCGATCCTTTCCAGAATCTTAAAAGGTTCAACATATCGAGGCGCTAGTTTCCCTTTCTTGCCGAAACGGACCACACCCTTCCAAGGTGAAACCTTTAGGAGTACGTAGTCGCCAACGTCAAATTCAATGGGCTTGCGTCATTTTTTGGCATAACTTTTCTGTCGATCCCGAGCTTTCACTAGGTTGTCCCGGATTTGGAAAATTTTGTCTGTCGTTTCTTGAAGTAGCTCGGGACCGGTTAGTTGCGAGTGACCGATCTCGTGCCACACAATAGGCGATCGACATCTCCTTCCGTATAAAGCCTCGAATGGTGCCATTTGTATGCTGGAATGATAACTGTTTTTGTACGAGAATTCGACTAATGGCAGGTATTTATCCCAATTACCACCGAAGTCTATAACACACGAACGGAGCATGTCTTCAAGAGTACGAATCGTTCTTTCGGTCTGACCGTCGGTTTGAGGGTGGAAAGCAGTACTTAGATTAAGCGATGTACCGAGTGCTTTTTGAAACGTTTCCCACAGTCGCGAGGTAAACCGAGCATCACGATCAGAGATGATGTCACGAGGCGTCCCATGATTACAAATGATCTCGTCGGTGTAGATTCGGGCTAATCGTTCTACCTTGTAGGCTTCTCGTATCGGCAGAAAGTGAGCTGATTTAGTCAAACGGTCAACAACAACCCATATGCTGTCGTGACCTGATGACGTGTGTGGAAGCTTCGTTATGAAATCCATAGCTATACTTTCCCACTTCCATATCGGAATTGGTGGTTGTTCGAGTAAGCCAGAGGGTCTTTGGTGTTCTGCCTTGACTCTTGCACAAGTTAGGCATTTTCCAACATAGAGGGCAATATCCCTTTTCATGTCGGGCCACCAGTACCTGTAGCGAAAATCCTGGTACATTTTGGATTTGCTCACAAGCTGGGCTCCATCGTGGTAGATTCGTTCCCTCTTCAGCGTGCGTTCGTTAAAACACGCATGCTGGGCTTCACGAATAAGGGTTTCGAGGTCGTGTTGGGCTTGAACATTACGAGTGCTAAGCAGATAGCTCCGTCTGCTAAGTGCGTCGGCAACAACATTTGCCTTGCCTGGGTGATAACGGATCTCACAGTCGTAATTGTTGAGAAGTTCTACCCATCGGTGTTGACGCATATTAAGTTCCTTCTGATTAAAGATATGTTGTAGGCTCCTATGATCGGTGAAGATCGTACACTTGGTACCATACAGGTAGTGTCGCCAAATCTTTAATGCAAAAACAACCGCGCCTAGCTCGAGATCATGGGTTGTATAGTTCTTCTCGTGGATTTTGAGCTGACGAGACGCGTAAGCTATAACCTTGCTCCGTTGCATGAGGACACAACCGAGACCAAGGTTGGAAGCATCACAGTAGACAATGAAATCGTCGTTTCCATCGGGCAATGTGAGAACAAGAGCATTGCAAAGCTTATGCTTGAGGGTTTGAAAGACAGTCTCTTGTTTGGTTCCCCAGACAAAAGGCTAATCTTTATGCGTGAGAATGGTAAGTGGCAAAACGATCCTTGAGAATCCCTCGATAAATCGTCGATAATAGCCCGCTAGTCCGAGAAAAGAGCGGACTTCAGACGGGTTCTTAGGCGTAACCCAGCTCTTGACAGCTTCAATCTTCGCAGGATCGACGTGAATGCCTTGACTATTAACAATGTGACCCAGAAACTGAACTTCCTCCAACCAGAATTCGCACTTGGAGAACTTGGCATAGAGTTGGTTCCCCTGGAGTAGCTCGAGAACCAAACGTAGATGTTGCGCGTGTTCGGCTTTCGATTTGGAATAGATCAAGACATCGTCGATGAACACGATGACGAAACGATCGAGATATGGTTTACACATGCGATTCATAAGATCCATGAAGACCGCGGGTGCGTTGGTTAGACCAAAGGGCATAACAACGAATTCGTAGTGACGGTAATGAGTGCGAAACGCGGTTTTGGGTTTATCCTCCTCTTGTATGCGTAGTTGATGATAGCCGGAACGTAGATCGATCTTCGAGAAACACGTAGCGCCTTGTAGTTGATCAAACAAATCGTCAATACGGGGTAGGGGATAGCGGTTCTTGATAGTTAACTTATTCAATTCCCAGTAGTCGATGCACATCCGGAACGACCCATCCTTCTTTTTGACGAAAAGGACTGGAGCTCCCCATGGAGAGGTGCCCAAGCGAATGAATCCTTTCTCAAGTAATTCCTGGAGTTGGTTTGAGAGTTCACGTATTTCGGATGGCGCTAGTCGATAAGGAGCTTTGGCAACAGGATTTGCTCCCGGAATGAGGTCGATACGAAAGTCGATATCACGACTTGGTGGCAAACCTGGAAGATCATCAGGAAACACATGAGGAAATTCACGAACCACAGGAACGTCTTTTACTTCCTTCTTCTCTTTCTTTTCCTTTTCCGTTACTACAATGTTCGCCAAGAAAGCTTTGTATTCCTTGCGGAGATACTTGCTAGCTTGAACACATGACATGAGCTTGAGCCCTTTCGAGGCAGTTTCACCGTATCCACACAATAAATCACCATTCGCAAGCGAGAATCGAATCATCTTATCATAACACACAACTTCAGCATGGTTTTCGCGTAGAAAGTCCATGCCTACTATGACGTCGAAACTTTCGAGTTGCATCGGAATGAGGTCGATTGGGAAGATGTGATTGTTGAGCTCGAGAGTACAATCACGGATAACGGAATTGACGGCGACAGTTCTTCCAGTGGCAACTTCTACATCGAACTTCGAAGAGAGTTTGGAGCGTTTACGATTAAGGAGCTTCTCGAACTTGAACGACACAAAGCAATTATCGGCTCCAGTATCAAACAAACATGATGCATAAATACCATTCACAAGGAATGTACCATTAACCACATTGTTGTCGGCTTGGGTTTGGCGCACATTGATGTTGAAAGTTCTGGCGCGTGCGGCCTGTTGTTGCTGTTGCTGTTGAGGCTGTTTCTGCTAGGGCTCTTGTTTCACAACCCTGTTTGGGCACATGTTGGCGAAATGGTTCGGGTCGCCACATGCGAAGCAGGCTCTGGCTTTGATCGCGGGTGCCGGAGGAGCTTGTTGACCCTGAGGGGCGGTGAGTAGAGCTTGATGAGTAGGAGCTTGTCGAATACGGCAGTTAGCAGTAAAATGGCCGTATACATTGCAATGAGCACAAAAACGGCAAGAAATGGCAGTCGGGTGGTGGTAGGTACAAGTAGGGCAGAGCGGATGTGGCCCAGTGTATGCACGCTTAGCAAGAGGTGCATTGGCCACAGGTGCCGCCACTTGGCGCTGTTGAGCTGGTACGACTTGAACTGGTGCAGCAGTGATCGCACAGTTCTTGCTGCTGGAGTTGTTCTTTCTTTTGTTCTTCCTTTTCTTGCTCGAGGAGGTGGGTTCGGCAGTTGGTGCGGTGGCGGTAGCTTGATGCAGATGCTTCGAAGTCTTATCCCAGACACCAGCTTTAATCCGCTTGTCGTTGATTTCAGCGGCCAGTAGATAAGTTTCCTCGATCGTCGTAGTCTTAGCCGCTTGCATGAAATCAGCAACGCAGTCGGGCAGGGCCCGGATGTACTTCTTGATTGCCATGTCTGGAGTCTTGACTTGATCGGGACAGATAATGCTGAGCTGTTTGAAACGAGCAGTGAGACCAGCATTGTCACCATCCTTTTGCTGTATGTGCCAAAATTCGTCTTCTAGCTTTTGACATTCGTGAGGAGGGCATAATTCCTCTAGCATAACTTCCTTGAGCTCGTCCCACGACAGACCATAGGCTGCATCGTTCCCTCGCTTGTTCCTCTCAGCCGTCCACCAGTCTAGTGCACGGGACTGGAAAACGCTGGTAGCATTCAGAGTACGGAGGTCATCAGGGCAACCACTCTGTCGCAGAGTAACCTCAATGGAATCAAATCAGTGGAATAATGCAGTAGGACCTCCCTCGCCAGTGAATTCTTTTGGCCCACACGACTTGAATTGCTTGAAATTGAAGGTCTTCGCGGTAGCTTTAGGAGCTTCGGTTCTCGATTCCTCAGACGATTTGCTGGCATTCTCAAAAACATCACTCACGGCCTTTGCTACACTTTTAGCGATGATAGCAGCAAGACGTTTGTCTTTCTTTTCTTGGCGAGAAAGTGCGTAACGGGATCTAGATGACATTGTCTGCAACAGACATCGTCACAGGACTCAACACATGTATTCGAATCTCACCTCACACGTCTACTACTACTAAAGCTCAGGAACGCGCATAGACACACAACTACGTAGAACACAAGATCACATAACACATAAGCACATATAGCACATAATCACATTAACACATAAGCACGTAGAGCACAGAATCACATTAACACGTAAGCACGGAATCACAAAAACATTTCAACACAAGAGGCATATAGGAGCATATAGTAACACGCAGAGTATTCCGACTGCCTCAGAATACAAACCTAGCATTCAAAGTTCGCGATTATTCGAATATAGCGATCGCGTTTAGTATATCGAGTGGCATAGTATGAGCGTATAACGTAGCATAAAGTCGTCCACAATTCAACGATTTGTTAACGTTTTGAGGTAGAAAAATAGTGCGAGTCGTATGTGTCGACCGAAGTGAAAGCGAAATCGAGTAAATTCCAAAAATTTAAACACATAAATAGGTGAACACACATATAAACTCATAAAATCGACGAATTATCAGAGTCAACAGTTGCGGGCTCAGAATTGAAACACGCAAAAATCGAGAGATAGACTGTCTGCGGCTAGTAGACTTCGACTAACCAAAGCGATTCAACTATTCGCAAGGACTTGTCGTCTACGTTTGACTTTCAGGACTGTGTCCTCGCCTCGATTCTTGGGCGTTTAGCACACATCCCGTTAGTCATGTCGTGACTTCAGGTCGTTGGAGTCCGTCGAGACTTTGGTGGGAGTTTTATAAAATGCGTGGAACAAGTCGTCAAGGTTAGGGTTTCACCCCTGGCTCAACAACTTCGTCCCTGTTTTTGAGAATATGGAGGAGATTATTCATTAAAATATGGATTTCACTCCTGTTTTGGTATAATTCCCTCGTTGAACAAGCGTTCGTTATTGAAAAAGAAAGAAGAAATCATTGGTAAGTTGATAAAACAACATTAATTCAAGCAATTTCGTCAAGAGTTTGTGGTTTTCACCCCTTAATCTCGACTTTATCGCCAATTTATAGTTGTTAATTCGAGTGTAGTGATAGTGTAGCATAAGCGAGAATAGCGAGGAAATAAGCTCGTACATAATCCTTACCGGATATGCACAAGTCGATCTATTGGTTCCTAACTATAGACTAGGTTTCTAAGACACCGACCCGAACTAGGTCGAGTCTTGCCTAATTCCCTATAGTTATGGCTCTGATACCAATCTGTCACACCCCAACCGATGGCGGAATCATCGGGGCATGGCACTGAGCGAAACAGATTGTCCAGAAGTTTCCATAACAATTATCAATACTATTCAATTTAAATAATACATCCCATACCGTATCTCAAACAGCAAAATAATTATTACAGGCAAAAATCCAGGCAAATATTCTGTTCCGACAACTCAGATTTAAATAGACAGCAATTGTTTATCTGCTTCTAGAGACCCTTAGTTTGACCACTACAGACAACTATTTGTTGGGCTCTAAAGCTCTATTCTAGCTTCAAATTTCTACCAAGTGTGCGTCCTAAGCACTTGTCACATACGTTAAAATAATGTCAATACATAAAATGTAAAGGTGAGCATACAAGTTTGATAATAGCATATACAGTTCGAATTCGTTTACGCATAACCAACACGTACACATAGTGAAATGAAGCACGTTAGTTATCGACATAGATCCATCGATACCAATGAATGCGGGTTGACTGCCCGAGGCAGTTCGCAATACATGATTACCACCGTAATCCATGCAAGTAATGGTTCTTAACAACCCCCGTGTGAACGGGTGCTGAGTCCAAACTATAGTACTATCGTTGCTAAGGCAGGTAGACAACATTCCATGTGTAAACATAACAAACAAGCATTCATAAGTCACGTATAACATGCATTAACGGTTAGCGTTCAAATAGTATTGAGTAGTGTGATTGTTGTAGTTTGAATATTCGTAACGTATGTAACACCCAAAAGTGCGTAAAGCAAAAAAGGGATCGAGTATACTCACAGCGATTAATGGATTGAAAGGAGCGCTTAGCGAGTAAGGTTAGCCTGAATAGATTCTATAGCATAACGATAAGTGACGTCTTACGCGTCAATGGTGCAAAGTGCAAATGGGTCGGATAGTGGTTCGATCGGATGGTAATCCGATCAGACAGTAATCCGTGCGGATAACAATCCGTTCGGGTGGTCATCCAGTCAGACAGCTTGTTCGGTCGGATGACAATTAGAGTGGATTGTTTCTTCCTATGAGGAGAATGTGTTTGTGTATGATGGCTTGTCTTTTGAAGTTTTCGTTGTAGTATTTTGAAAACAAGGAAGTATCTCTATCCATCAAGTCGGTCTATCGGATGACTGGTCGTGCGAATGACAATCTGTTCGGATGGTCATCCGGTCGGACAGTGGTCCGGTCGGACGGCGACTTAGTGATGAAGTTACTTACTGAAGGAAAGTTCACAACAGAAGCCTCAACAACTTGACTTCTTGATCCATGATTTCGACGGGTTTTTCCACAAAATGCATAGTTTCGTTGACTTGAAGATCTTCGAGGGGAACTTGAAGTCCTTCTTCGGCGAGACACTTCTTCAGATTTGAGACATAAAACGTTGGATGAACGTTGTTGAGTTCCTGAGGTAAATCGAGTCGATAAGCCATCTTGCCAATCCTTTCGAGTATCTTGAAAGGACCAACATAGCGAGGGGCAATTTTTCCCTTTTTACCAAAAGGAACTACTCCTTTCCAAGGAGATACTTTGAGTAGAACCAGGTCACCAACGTTAAAATCCATTGGTTTGCGTCTCTTATCAGCATAGCCTTTTGTCGACTACGAGCCTTGAGTAGATTATCACGGATTTTAAGGATCTTATCCGTTGTTTCTTGTATAATCTCAGGACCAGTAAATTGTTTGTCACCATCCTCGTGCCAGCTTAAGGGTGATCGGCATTTGCGTCCATACAAAGCTTCGAATGGAGCCATTTGAATACTGGAGTGGTAGCTATTGTTGTACGAGAATTCAATCAATGGTAAATGCACATCCCAACTACCACCAAAGTCGATGACACAAGAACGGAGCATGTCCTCTAGGGTTTAGATAGTACGTTCAGTCTGTCCATCCGTTTGAGGATGAAAGGCCGTACTGAGATTCAAATGAGTACCCATAGCGGGCTGGAAAGTTTTCCAAAGACGTGAAGTGAAACGACCATCACGATCAGAAATGATATCGAGGGGAATACCATGACGACATATAATCTCGTCAGTATAGATTCGAGCGAGTTTCTCAACTTTGAAGTCTTCGCGAATAGGAAGAAAGTGAGCAGATTTAGTCAAACGATCGATGATTACCCAAATGCTATCATAACCTGAAGGTGTGCGAGGGAGTTTGGTTATGAAGTCCATAGCGATGCTATCCCATTTCCAAACGAGGATTTCAGGTTGTTCGAGCATTCCAGAAGGTCGTTGATGCTCAGCTTTGACCTTCGCGCAGGTGAGACACTTAGAAACATAAGTGGCGATCTCTCTCTACATACTAGGCCACCAATAGGATGTACGTAGATTGTGGTACATCTTGTCAGCACTAGGATGAATTGAGTACTTAGACTTGTGTGCCTCCTTCATGATGAGTTCGTGAAGATTGTCGCGGTCTGGAACCCAGATGCGATCATGACAGTATAAGAGATCATCAGATTTGGAAACGAGTTGGCCTTCAGTAGCTCCACGTATTTCTACGGACATGGTTCCCTCATTGATAGATGAGTATTGCGCTTCACGAATGCAAGTGTGAAGATCTCTCGAGATCTGGAAACAACGAGTGCTATTAATATGAGTCTTATGACTAAGAGCGTCGGCTACGACATTCGCCTTACCAGGGTGATAGAAAATCTCGCAGTCGTAGTCGTTAAGCAATTCCACCCATCGACGATGTCGCCTGTTATGCTCTTTCTGGTTAAAGATGTGTTGTAGGTTCTTGTGGTCAGTGAAAACCACACACTTCGTACCATATAGGTAGTGTCGTCAAATCTTCAACGCAAAAACAACTGCGCCAAGCTCGAGGTCGTGGGTAGTATAGTTTTTCTCGTGTATTTTGAGTTGACGAGAGGCATAAGCGATGACTTTGCCTCGTTGCATGAGGACGCAACCAAGGCCACGATTGGAGGCATCGTAATACACCACGAAGTCATCATTCCCATTAGGGAGAGCAAGAATAATAGCGTTACAAAGCAAATCCTTGATGGTTTGAAAAGATTTCTCTTGTTCAGGACCACAGGCAAAAGGTTTCTCTTTTTAAGTCAACGAAGTGAGAGGAACGACGATCTTTGAAAAGTTTGAGATGAATCGGAGGTAATAACCTACCAATCCTAAGAAGGAACGGATTTTAGAGGGTATTCTAGGCGCGGCCCAATTCTTCACTGCTTCGATTTTGGAAGGATCAACATGGATTCCTTTTTCACTAACAACGTGTCCAAGGAATTGGACTTCTTTGTTCCTGAACTTGCATTTGAAAAACATCACGTAAAGACGTTTGGTACGCAACAGCTCGAGTATAAGACGTAGATGACGCTCGTGATCGGCTTGAGATTTAGAATAAATAAGAATGTCATCAATGAAGACGATCACAAAACGATCCAAATAAGGTTTACAAACACGATTCATAAGATCCATGAACACAGCGGGTGCGTTAGTCAAGCCAAAAGGCATAACCACGAACTCGTAGTGTCTGTAGCGAGTGCGAAATGCGGTTTTGGGAATGTCCTCTTCGAGAACACGAAGCTAGTGATAACCAGATCGAATATCGATCTTGGAGAAGCAAGTAGCGCCTTGAAGTTGATCGAAAAGATCATCGATGGGTGGAATAGGATAACGGTTCTTGATTGTGAGTTTATTAAGCTCACGATAGTTGATACACATGTGAAACAAGCCATCCTTCTTCTTGACGAAGAGCACCGGAGCACCCCAAGGTGAGGTACTTGGACGAATAAATCCTTTCTCAAGGAGTTCTTGGAGTTGACTAGATAACTCTTGCATTTCAGAAGGTGCAAGATGGTATGGAGCTTTCGCAACAGGAGTCGAACCAGGTACGAGGTCAATACGAAAATCGACAGATCGAGGTGGAGGAGGACCAGGCAGATCTTCAGGAAAGACGTCAGGGAAGTCGCGCACCACTGGAACATCATTTATGCTCTTTCCCTTGCCCTTTTCTTCCACAATGTGGGCTAAAAAGGCAAGGTACGGCTTACGTAAATATTTGTTCGCTTGTGTGCATGACATTAACCTTAGTTCTTTTGAAGGTCGGTCTCCATAAACGCATAAGGTGTCGCCAGATGGGAGAGGTAAATGAATGTATTTCTCGTGGTAAGCGATTTCAGCATGGTTTCCACGAAGCCAATCCATGCCTAAGATGATGTCGAAACTACCCAATTGCATGGGTATAAGGTCGATAGTGAATGTATGATCGTTAAGAGTAAGAAGACAATCACGAAGAATGGAATTGACAAGAACAGACTTGCCATTGGCAACTTCGACCGAGAATGACTTAGGCAGTTTAGAGCGTGCGACATTTAACAAAGGTTCGAACTCAACGGACATAAAGCTTTTGTCCACACCAGTATCAAATAACAACGAAGCATAAAGGTTATTAACAAGAAACGTACCATTCACGACGTCATTGTCATTGCGTGCCTGATTCGTGTTAATGTTGAAAGCGCGTCCACGAAGGGCTTGTTGTTGTTCTTGTTTGAGTTGAGGACACTGAGGATGAAGGTGAGTTGTGTCACCACACTTGAAGCAGGATCGTGCTGGTTGGGTGTTTTGTTAAGCTGGTTGCGCTTGGCGAGCTTGTTGAGCTTGCGGTGTGGGGTTATTCTTACAATAGGCGGTGTTATGGCCGTAACAATTGCAATGGGTACAATGGCGACAATTGGCATTTGCAGGGTGGTGGTAATGGCAAGTAGTACACTCGGGATGAATCCCAGTGTATGACTTTCGTTCGTTTGCAGGTGCGGCAGGGTTAGGTTGTAAAGCTGGAGGGTTTAGCGGAGTAACAACCGCAAAATTTTGACTAGAAGCCTTCCGCTTCTTGTTTTGGTTCTTTTTGGTGGACGAGGAGGGTTCAACGGTGTCTTGGTGCACGTTCTTCGAGGAAGCCTTTTCAGAGTTCCTACGAAGGACGATGTTGCTGTTAAGGCGAGCGGCCAAACGATAAGTTTCTTCTATGGTTGCTGGTAGAGCAGCTTCCATGAGGTTCATGAAGGAATCAGGGCAACAATGGATATACTTGTGGATTTGCTTCTCAGGCGTATCAACTTGGCTAGGACAGAGAATGCTAAGCTGCTTGAAACGGGTGGTTAAGCCATCGTTATCATCGCCGACTTGTTTCAAAAACCAAAAATCGTGCTCCAACTTTCTGAGCTCATGCGGAGGGCAGAATTCCTCCTTCATGATCTTCTTTAGTTCCGCCCATGGTAGAGCGTGAGCGGCATCTTCTCCTCTTGTGCCTCGCTCGGAGGTCCACCAGTCCAGGGCCCTCAAGCGAAACACACCAGTAGCGTTTTGAGTGCGTAAAGTGTCAGGGCAACCACTCTGACGGAAAGCGATTTCCATGGCATCGAACCAAGTGAGCAGTGCAGTGGCACCATCCTTGCCTGAAAATTCCAGGGGTTTACAAGCCATAAATTGCTTGAAGAGGAATGGTGGCGTTGGTTTCTGCACCTTAGAGTCCACAGAGTCATGGGGTGAGTCCGAATTTGGTTGGATGCGACTAACGATGTCAGGTATCACTCGGGCCATTTGATCGGCCATTTGTTCAGCGATGAGTCCGACCAATTCTTCTTTGGAGATGGAGTCGTGGTTGGAACCCCTCTTGGATTTGGTCTTCTTTGATGAGCTTGGAGATGCCATCTAGAAGTTTGCAAGAAAAGGAAAGGATGAGACTTGATCATAATGTTTTAAGAAAAATCGTTTTAATGAAATGATTCACATAACATAAAGTTTCACATAGCATAGAAGTGTTCAAATTGATTCACATGGCATATAAGATTCAAATTGTATCACATAGCATAATCATGAATTCCACATAGCATAACATGAATAATGAAAGCATCGTAAATTTAGTTTGTTTCACGAGGGATTATTATTGTTTTTGATTGCGATAACGTGCGAAATGAGTTTAAAAGTTTGAAATGAAGAACGTTCAAGTATAAAATCACATATAAATTGAGATACATAAAAGAGAGGCTCAATAAAACATTGGATTGTTTCGGGTAGAGAAACGTCGACTATTCCAAAGTGGGTCGAATGCCTTTCGAATTAGAGAAAACGTGCTTTGGCCTATAGGTAAGATACTCTTGTCGAGGAGCGATTAACGGTATCTTACCCTTCTAGTTACTACACATCTCTAATCGATTGAAACAATCGAGACTTTGGCGAGATTGAAAATCGAGGAATGGGACTTAATCGGCGAGATGCGGGTTTCACCCCTAACTTGACGATTTCGTACCCTAAATGTGGTTGGTACTCGTCGGGTCAAAATATAATTTTGACACTTTGACGAGGGTCCACTAGAGTTGAAATGGAAATTACCATTAAGTTGTGGATTTCACTCCTAGCTTAATGGTGTAATTTCGTGCAAAAATAGTTTAAGGTAGAATGAGAGTCGTTTACCAAATTGTGGGTTTCACGCCTATTTTGGTAAAGTCGTCTCGTTTATGTTATGAGTGTCTTCAAAGAATCAAAAGTGTATTCATGTTAGCCTTAGGAAAGGCATGTAAGTTTAACAAACAAGAAGTATTGCTAGGAAGCATGTAAGATAGAATGCATAAGTTTTAAACAACAAATAAGTGACAAAGTTCCTAAAACTATAGACTAGGGCTAAGAATTCCTACTTATTCCTAATTCCCTATAGTTATGACTCTGATACCAATCTGTCACACCCTAACCGATGGCGGAAACATCGGGATGAGACGAAAACGAGATTGTAAGAGACTTCATAACATTATGTGACAATATTAATTAAATTCAAATTTCATTTCAAGACTAATTGTCATACAAACTTCAAATAGAAATAATAACATTGTTTCAAATTGTAACATAACAATAAAAGACATTTTAATCTAGGTGTGTATCTATGTCCACCTAAATTGCATTTCTTCTTGAACATCAACTCATCAATCAACCTGCAACATGTATTAAAATAGAGTTCAATGCAAAAGCAAAGGCGAGTATACAAGTTTGTTACATAGCATAATATAGAATAAAATTGTTTAAAGTGCTCATATCCAACATGAATCATATTAAGCAAGTTTACTAGCATGCCAAAACGGTGTACTTATATGTTCAAACCCAAGATTCCAATGCGTTAAAATAGTCTATCCCCGGTTAGAATAAAGGGAGGTTAATATGTTTGACTTAACAATACCCCAAGAATCGTGGGCGGTGCATTACTCCTATAGCGCTATAATTGTTAAGGTAGGCTAGCAAAGTTAATGAAGCGTATATCGACACAAATAGTTTACATTAGCATAACAAGTCTAACAAGCATCATATAGTTTCATGTTAAGCATGGATAGAGTTTAAAATAGTTTCATGTGTTGTGTAATTTGTATAACATACATGTTGCATCCCAAAGTGATAAAAAGGAAAACGGGATCGAGTATACTCACGGTTTTGCAAGCTTTCCTACCTGAATTCCCGCGAGTGATGTTGGTGGATGGTCTAGTTTGGAGCACCTTGTCCCTCTACACGAAGAAAACATAGGTGTGTGAGTTTGGGGAAAACGGTAGATTATAGATTCGGAGTCTAAAATGTATGGAAAATAACATAAGTGAAAATAATCATCTTGTACACATAACACTTGTTCTTGACACTATTGAAACTCAAAAGAGTTTGTATGATTTCATGGATTCAAAGGTCCATTAGAGTCGTAACAAGAGCATGGTCATAGTCGATGTAACATATTCTTGACAAGTAACTATTAAGTTATCATCAAGTTTAGTTACTTAGGTATATATATGGGATAAATAGATAATATAAAGATTACAAAGTCCTATGGTTCAAACATGAGGTAGGAGATCAATGTCTCCATTTAGGCACCTCTTTGTGTCATAGAATTCATACACGAGGTAGGAAGAACAAAGCTTCCATTTAGGTACCTCTATTGTTCACCACTACACTTGTTGTTATAAACAACAAGGAGGGTCATGAACTTACAAGTAATAATGCAATAACAACAACTAATCTATGGAAAAACATCAAGTAGTGAGTGGCTTTCTATGAAGGATAGCCCAAGCTAGTCCAACTATGACACATTCATCAAGCTTCAAGCTTGAACACTACTTGTGGGTAAAACCCTAACTAAAACAGAAGGTTTGTGAGGTTTTAACCTCTTATTTAACATTTCTCAGCTTTCTTTTTAAGCCCAACTAACCATTCATTTGATTATGAGCATTACGACAAAGGTTTGAGATGAGAAAACTCAAGTTTGGTTAAGTTTAACAAAGATTACATGAAAACAGAAACAATCAGTGGACTTTGGAGCCTTTTTGCCGGAGTTCCAGGGACTTGTTTACTGTGTAACACCCATGGAATCGAAGCTAAAGTCAATCCAAGCACATAGGAAAAAGAATGGACTAAATCAGACAAGAAATGAGTGAGTTATGCTCACTTTAGTGAAGAAGCAACAATCTGCTAGAACCTTCTGATTTTGCACGAATTTGGGACTGATTTGGAGTGTTGTGAGTGTTTAGAAAAGTGAAAATAGCTTGGATTAGGATTGGTATTTATAGGGAAAAAGTTAGGTTAAGTTTAGGTGAGTATTTAATGCCAAATTCATGTTTAAAGCTCAAAAAAATAAGAAAACCGCCTAAAAATCGAGCTGAAACGCCTGTGCGCGCTGGGCTGGCTTGAGTGAGGGAGTGTTTAAGAATTAAACGTGCTGAATATAAACCATGTGAGGGCAGTGGTGGAGTGGTGTGCGCGTGTGTGTTTAAGCCGGGTGACCCGGGTCTGAATCCCGGCCACTCCCCATTTTACTAAATTAATTTCTTTTATTGATTCCCTTATTGCACATTCAGCCCCTGAGCTTTAGTTTAGTAAAATTGCACAACTAACCTTTGACTTTAATTAACCAAGTTACATTTTTAGAAGGAAAACTAACTTTAAAGTTAAAACTAAGTTAATTTTGCTAACTTTATTATCTAACGAGGCTAACTAAATATTACTAAAATATTTTTTTTATATAACAAAATTAATTAATTTAATTAATTAAATAACCATATTTTATAAATGAAGTTACATTAAGATAAAAAAAATCATTAAACGGTTATTCATTTCACGAGGCTTCCAAACTTATTATTTTAAGATTTTAACTAGTTTAACGAGTATCAAGTGTTGATAAATATAGAATCAAAAATCTTGAATAATAATTCGTTCAACGAGAAACCGATTAACAGTTGCACATAATATGGATACACAAAATAGTTATGTTTTCATTATGATCAGTAGTCTCTAACAAAAGTAGATTACAAAGAGAGTACAAGTGTCTAAATATGGAAAGTACAACACGCCTTGCTAAAATAAGAAAATGCGAAAATGCGGAGCGTTACACCTGTCCCCTCCACATTTACCTGAGACACGTGTCAACCTCTCATTTTATTTACTATCGTGTTCAACATTCAGCCTATCCACGCCTCCTTACACTGTGTTCCAGAGATCCACTTAAATGGAGAAGATAAAAGATTTATAAGGAAAGAAGATGGATAATGTGTTCCAGAGATTTTATTACGTGAAGAAAAGGAGAGAATAGAAGAGATAGGGGAGGTTTTTTAGGGTTGAATTGTTTCATTCCAAATTGGGGTGATTGGGAGAAAACAGAAGAATTAAAAACCACGTTCCTAATTCACTTCCTTTTTTACCCTTGTAAAACATATGGCGGGTATATCTCCCACAACCCGCCAAATCTTCAACCCACCTTCTCATCTATCCCCACAACTGCAACTGTTCCATCATTGTTTCGAATTGTAACCTGATGTGCTCTCCTCAGCGATCTATTGTTCATCTCCCAGGTAACATCACATTCCTATTTCACATCCAATTTTGAGCGTCTTCTCCTTTGTGTGGGTCTTTCTGTTGAAAATTTTGATTAAAGTCATGGGTCCAATTTGGGTTTTGGCTTCTTGTATTGTTTAATTTTGTTTAAGTTAGATTGATTTGATTGTTTATAGCAGAAAATTATGAAGCGCCTGAATTTCCCCTTTAAGAAATGTATGTATGAATATTGGGTAATGATTAATGTTAATCTATAGGTTTATTTAGGTCAAATATTGTTTTAATTTATGGGTAGGTTATTTGATTGGAGGTATTTTGATATTCTGTTGGAGAACTTTTCATTCTGGATGGATATGAGTTTCTTAGCATGTTAGGTATTCGGATAGGAGTGTAAGTTTAAACTGATTTGTCACTTGTTCGTGATTAAAATTAGTCTATAGGTTTATTGTGACTGATGTTATGTCTAAATTCATTAGAAGGTTATGTGATTGGAGGTTGTTTTGATATTCTGGTGGAGAACTTTTGATTCTGGATGAATATGAGTTGCTTAGCATGTTAGGTATTCAAATAGGAGCTTGTTTATTGTAAGTTTGAGCTGATTTGCCACTGGTTCATGATTAAAATTTATCTATAGGTTTATTGTGATTGATGTTATGTCAGATGTCATTTAAATTTGTCAGTAGGTTGTATGATTGGAGGTTATTTCGATATTTCGTTGGTGAACTTTTGACTCTTGATGAATATGAGTTGCTTAGCGTGTTAAGTATTAGATAGGAGCTCGTTTAGTGAAAGTTTGTACTCACTTCAGTATACTTAACTGATTTGATCACCTTTACTGTCATGTTATCTAATTAGTTTTGACAAAAAATGAGATCGTGTATGTTGTATCTAATTAGTTCTCTTTTAGTTTTGTTTAGCAATTTTCCTGTTAACGATTGAAGTTATCTGATCTGATCATCTTTCTTGTCACGTTATCTAATTAGTTATTGGTCAAGTGTTACATATTTTGACTTTAAGTTGAGTCAGATCTGACCTAATAGGCTAATAGTTATTTCAGGTCGTATTTTGTTTAACAGAATACCACAAAATTGAATTCTCCTCAACCCTAGTTTCTAGTTTACTCTTATTTGATTTACTAACTCTAATAGACACAAGCATTAATTAAAAAACATGTCAGTGCATCCTACAATAATTTTATAGAACAAGAACGTAAAGTTTTAACTAACAATTTTCTAATCTAATAATAATTTTCAACAGCAAGTAAGTTTACAATGGATAATCAGATACGCGAGGCAGCTGAACTTGTGCGAGCTAGACAATTGCAAGCAGCTAACCTGATTTTCTTTCTGGTGGCTTTCGTTGCACTACGTAGATTGTCAACCAGAAGTCGTGCTAATTTACCTACTAATGATGAAATTTTACAACGACGATATGTGCGAGAAGAGATGTTACACGACCTTTCAAACGGCGGTAAATGTCGTGAGCTTATCCGCATGAGTGAGAAAGCTTTTATGACATTGTGCAGTATCTTAAAGCATGATGGTGGACTTCGAGCTACTCAATGCATGTCTGTTGAAGAGCATGTTGCAACATTTTTGCATATTGTAGGCAATGATCTGAGAAATCGGTTTACCTCATGGCTATACCGTCGTTCTGGGTCAACAACTAGTCGGTGCTTCCATAGAGTTTTGCGAGCGATTATATCATTAGAAGGTCGTTATATTCAACAACCTAAAGGTGATATTGTCCCAAAAGAAATTCAGGAAAAAAAAGATTTTATCCTTTTTTTAAGGATTGTATCGGTGCAATTGATGGAACACATGTTCGCGTCAAAGTACCTAATAAGGATGCCCCTAGATATCGTGGTCGTAAGGGATACCCGACAACAAATGTATTGGCTGCTTGTACTTTTGATTTAAAGTTTACGTATGTGCTAACTGGATGGGAGGGTACAACATCAGACTCAAGAATTATAAAGAATGTGCTTACTAGAGATGATAAACTAGTCATTCCAACTGGTAATTTCTTTTACCAAATTTACTTAAATTGTTTAATAATGTATTTTAATACTAATTACAAGTTGTTTATAGGTAGATATTGTTTAGTAGACGCGGGTTTACCTCACACGAGTACCCTAATGGCACCATATAGAGGTGTTAGGTATCATTTGAAAGAGTACTCCACGCGCGCCCCTGAGAATGCAAAGGAGTTGTTTAACCTTCGTCATGAATCATTACGCAACGCAATTGAACGGGCATTTGGTGTCCTAAAAAAGAGGTTTCCTATTATTAGAAGTACAGCGGAACCATTTTACTCGTGCGACACACAGTCTGGCATCTTTTTAGCATGTTGTATTTTACACAACTTTTTAATAGAGGAAGATCGTGATAAAGATCTTGAAGATGAGGTCATACAAGAGGTGTTAGATGGACCATAAGAGGAAGAAAGTCAAATTACAAGAGACATACGTGAGGGTAGTACGAGATCCGAACAACTAAGGAACTCAATTGCAAATGAAATATGGACTAACTATTTGAATTATCCAAACAATGAAATAGATATGTCAAAGTAGTTTTAGAATAGTACATTATAGTATTTCATTTCGATTTTGTATTAACTGTTATGGTTTCAATTAATTGGTGACTTTGTTCTTTTTTATTAGCGTGTGCATATACTAATTCTATTTAGCATAAACAACAATTTACAGATGTACATATTTGAATTTATTTATGTATTACCATGTAGAAAGTTATCATGAGCAAACACGAAGCCACCGGAAAGAAGGAACAAATAAAGTGGACAGAAAGTATGGATAATATATTCATACAATCCATGATAGCACAACAAGATAATGGCAATAGGATTAATGGCAGTTTTACTTCACAAGCATACAACAATATGATTGAGGAGCTGAACACAAAGCTTCAAATTGAATTGACCAAAAAACATTTGAAGAATCGTTTAAAAACGTTGAAAGAGCATTTTTCCCAATGGTACGACATGTTTCGTGGAACGTCATTGAGTGGATTCTCATGGAATTCAGAAACTCAATTAATTGAAGCGGAGGATGAAGTCTGGGATAAATTAATAGATGTATGTTTTTTAAGTGTTTACTCGTATATTTAGAATATCGTTTATAATACTAATTAGCTTAATTTTCTTTAATAGGCAAAGCCTGATGCTGCGGCATTGAAGACGAAGAAAGTCTCAAACTTCAATGAAATGCTACAACTATTTGCAAAAGATAGGGCATCCGGTGCACACGCTGAAACAGCTAAAGAAAGAAATGTCCGATTGAAAGAAAATGACAGCATTAACATAGAAACAGTTCCAGATGTTGATGACTTCTGCGCTGCCAATGATGTAGTTCTGGAGAGCCAATGCAATACTGATGATGATATTCAAGTGCTACCTCCTACGTCTTCTCGTGCAAAGAAATGTAAGAGTAGAAAAAGAAAAGTTGAACAACAAGATGAAGATTTAACCTCTATGATTATGAATGGCGTTAGCAGTGTGGCTAATGCTATTTTAGAAGGCAACAAAATACTTGAAAGAGCTTATCATCGCGAGTACACAGGTGAAGAAATTTATAATGCACTAGAGCCATTGGGTTTGGATTCCCATGAAATACGTGGAGCTTTAAATTTCTTGGCAACCAACCAAGCAAAAGCAAGGATGCTATTTAGTTGTCCTCCTCTGATAAGGTTGGGTTTACTAAGAGATATGATGGGTTCCGGTAACTAAGCAAGTTTAGGATGCTTTTGTCTTCTTGAAGTTTTCCTTTTTAGTAAGTTTTATTTCTTTTTTGGGTATTTTACTAATTGCTTATGGATCTTGGGATTGTTTATGATGCTTAATTACATTAGGTTTGGGATTGTTTATGACTCTAAATTAATCAGTCTCTGTTTTTTTTTACTAAGCCTAGCCCGGTTTGGGACTATGTATGATGCTACAGTACTTATATTCACTGCTGAGTATAGCATGAGTTTGTGGAGTTTGAAACGGTTCCAGGGCATTTCTGAATGTTTCAGACCAGTTTTAGGTGTTTTAGACCTGTGCAGATAGGAATTTGACCTGTATTTGCAGAACTTGACTGGAATTGGGCCGAAATCTGGCTGGATTGCCGTGATGGACGCAAAGCGGTATAGCTGCTCATGCGCCTTTGACTACCTTGATCCTTGGTTTTATGAAGCGTGAAGTGCACCAAGGCGATAAGGTTATAAGCATCTTAGCGTAAACTGTTACTATTTTGTTTAATTATTGTGCATAACTTGAGTATAACGATTTTAACTGTTTATAAGTCAGATCCACCCCAATATGTTCCAATGAAGTGATGATGGTACTAGAGGAACAACCCTTTACCTGCTGGTGTCACCGCAAGAGCGTAATCCGAAGCATGTGCCAATTCGACAAACGCATCACACGCGTGTGAAACGCGTAGTTTAGGTCCACCCACCATCACAAGTGTAGGACCGGTTTTGACTCCGAAACGATTGCGAAACGAACGTGAAACGTGCGGAATCCGTACACGAACGCGACCTAAACACACATGACGTAATATAAACGTGATTCTTTGATAAAATCTGATAACGTACAGCACCTGAATCACAAACAATAAACTTTCTCTCTCTAGCTTTCTCTCTCTAGCCTCTAGCTCTCCAAGATGTGAAAATGGCAAAAGTTCTAAATGAGAAACCCTAGAGATCTATTTATAGGCCAAGGGATTAATGAGGAATCTCATTAATTACAATTATGCCACCTTGCCTTTTTGACTAACTAATTCTAAAATAACAATGTAACTCTCGTTTTCTTCAGTTTTCTACTACGGACTAGATTGACGGAGGCGATAGACAGATAAATGCACTAACAGACTCCCCCTTGGATATTGCTGTAGTCAATCTGTAGTCAAGCTCGTAGAGACTTTTCTTTCTCTTTCTCTCTTTGAATCTTCTCGAAGCTTTAACATCCTCAGCTACACAAACTCTCCCTTGCTCAAACAGAATCCCGGTGGATCTGTCTTCAGTTTCAGTTTCTCCTTTCTGTAGACTCTTTTCTTCGTCAGGCTCCCCCTTTCGTCAAGCTTCCGTGCTTTGGGATCGACACCTTGCTTTTCGATTACAAGCTCCCCCTTGCTTTGAGCTCGTCTTCAGACTCCCCCTTAGACTCAGCTTCCGGGATCGTAGTCTGGACTTTTTCCTGCAATCACTCATACATTCATAAGTAACAACATTTTAGACTACCAGGAATAGTAACCTGGCAATTCAATCTTCTCTAAATCATTTCTCATGAATTTGGCAGTTTCATCGAATTGAATCGGAAACTAGCTCTATAACAGTATAAGCATCCAAATCCCCCACAGTTAATCATCCAAGTCCAAACTAATAACCTTGGAGATATCACAAACTGTTTTGATTTTTGATTTTAATTCAAGTTTCAAATTAATGAACTTGTTTTATTTTCAGAAACACAATCAGCTTACTTAAATTTTGAAACTCAGCTTTCAGACATCAGTTGTCGAAAATAAAGTAGAATAAAAAATCTTTTTGTATTTTCTGAAAATATAAAGCAATAAAGAAATATGTACAAACATATTTACAAACAATATTTTTGTTTGAGTTTGCGTCAGAGGATCATATCAGTTTATGACAAATCACAAGTACCGTTGAGCTTAATTTCACTTTATGCATTAAACAATTCACTTAGATTGTCGATATACTGATCCACTTAAATTTTCATACAAACTTCAACTGATTCAGGATACGAATTAGATGTCTTATGAACTTAGCTCATTCATGTGTCCCACCTCTTGAATATACTCCCGTATCCAGAATCCCAATAATCAGTCTTACAGGTGAGTATACTACAATGATATCTGTATATAAATTAGGTATGCGAGGGCCGAGGGATCTCAGGTCGATACTTCCGTATACGCAGAGAGATATCAGCTTCGACTTTACGGTATGTCCCCTTTAGAGGATCTTTTTGCTTACAACAGCAGCGACTATCAATTTTATTGTTTCATCAGCATGCTGAGGGTTTAATGCTATGTTTCAAGCATTGCAGAAAGCATTATTCAAGGACTAGGTCAGAACTACCGTTCAGCAGAAGTCCCGGAATAATACCCCAGACATCATTAAGTATAAAGACCTAGTATATCAGATTAAGAGACCTTTCAAACGAGATTTCAGGGGTTACCTATATATCCAAGTAGTGTTCCCCACGAAATAAGCAAGTTTGAATTTAGGTTTATATCCCGAAAAAGTTTACTAAATGTATAAAAATCTACCGACACATCCACGGTGAGATCGTTTAACACATTTAAACTTTCCATTTTTTTTAGCATACTGTAACTGTCTACTGATGTACTATCATTTCCTCTTTTTACGCAAAAACTCAATTTTTTGAATTTTATCATGTTTTTGACTTTTTCAAATTTTCAAATGTTTTTGTATTTTCTAACAATATATTTCTCCCCCTAAAATGCAAAATCATATAAAGAAAATTTGACAACCAATACTGATAGCTTTGTTTCGCCATCCATTTTCTGCTTCAAGTGCACTGATTTGCAGAAAATATACATACCCCCATGATTTACAACACATTGATCTTAACAGTTTGAAAACCGTTTTTCAATCTGATGAAAGTAATCATGTTTGTTCAGCCGTGAGGGTTTCGGCATATTCAATCAACACATATTTTTGTATTTTTGAATATTTGACAAAAATTAAAAACAGACATATTTTTGGTTTTTCAAATTTTTCAATTTTTAGGGTTTTTGAAATATTGTTTATTTATTTACAGAAAACATATAAACTTCCTGTTTCAACCAACACAGGATCTAGCAGCCTCCTCTCCTCGTTGTGCCAGGCTGCTCCAAGTTCCATTCTTACAATCTTCAGATTTGTTGAGCACCTGCACATTCAGACTACTTGATTACTTGAACAATTTAGCCCAGGTCTGTTGAACCTTAGGCATTTCAACACAATAATTTTCATTCAATGCTGGAAATTCTTTGTCATTTTTCACAAAAACTTTCTCAATTTTAACTTCAACTTTCTCATCTTTTACCAAATCAACATGTTTCTTAACACTCCATGTTTGATCTTTTGGTGTTCCTCGTTTGTAAAAATGTGAAACTTTTTGAACATTTTGATTTTGAACAACAACTCTTGGTTTCCAAAACTCTTGAGGTTTTGTCATATCAACTGTGGTTTTCCAACTCTGTGTTGTTCTGAATCTGGGTGTGTGAGAATTCCAGGTCTGTCTAGAATCGAACCTATACGGGTTTGACTTCCAATTTTGATTTGAAGCAAACTTGTTTGTGTTGAACCTCCAAGTTTGTTTCGAATCAAATTTGGTTGACCTTTGTCTCACATTCTCAGATTTTTGTTTTTCAGCATCAATCTTCTTTTTGTCAACATCCACAAGTTTTAGATTAGGACACTTGCGTGCAAGATGTCCTTTTTGATCACATTTGAAACATGTTCTCATGGACACATCTTTGACCTGTGGTTGTTGCTTTTTCTTTTTAGCAAAGAATTCATCATTAGACTGTCTCATTTTGAGTTCTTTTTCTTTTTCTAAACTGCCTCCTTGAAAAAAAGTCATTTTTGTCTGAAAATTCGGCGTCTCGTTTTTGTTCCGATGTTGTTTCTTCTTATAACCCAACCCAGCCTTCATGTTCTTCTTTTTGAAACCAGGTTTGGTATACGAACCTCTATGACTCTTACCAACAAACTTTGAAATTTCAGACTTCTCAATCTCAACCATTTTGAAAACTTTATCAACTTTTTCTGAAATCACATTCTGAATCGGGAATACAACATCTAAGAACAATTTGTCCGATCCAATCATGGTATAAACCAATCCTTTTGAATCATCATTCAAACTTTTCTCGGATTTTGTGTTTTTCAGATATCCATCATGAAGATTTCCTTCATCTTCATCCTGTGATTCAGATTTACCTGTATCAATCGACTCTTCTTTCAACACACTTTCAACGACTTTACCTACCACCTCTGAATCATGAGAATCATCAGATTTGGAATAGGTTATGTCAATGTTGTCTGGCAATTGGTCTACCATGTTGAAAGCTTTTTCGACCTTTTCCTCATCATAAAATGCAAATTTTCCCGGTGGTGGAACTTGATGAAACTCTGAGCCAATGCCTTTCTTATTCTGCTCAGACTCACCCTCACCCGGTTTTATATTGAAAATTCTTTCAAGCACATATGACGACACGTGGTAACTTTTTAACTTGTTGTTATCCTGTTCTAAATCAGCAATTTGTCGCTTCAACTTAGCAACATCCTCAATATAGGAATTAACAACATCTTGTTTTATCGCATACATTCGTTTAAGTTCTTTGGTTGTTTCAGACATATAATTCATTCTAGATTGAGCATATTTCATTTCATCTTTCACTTTGTCGTATGACTCTTTCATAATATCATATGCTAATTTCATTGAGTCATAATCTTTCTTCATTTCTTGACAAGCAATTTCTTTTTGTTCACATTCATTTGTCATTTTCAAAACATTTTCTTTCAAAATTTCATTTTCTTTCTCTAATTTGTTACATTTTTCTGAAAGTTTTTCATCATTTTCTTTAAAAACTTTTTCTTTTTCTAGCATTTCTTTGCATTTTTCTTTGAAAATCTTTTCAATTTTTGTGAACTCAAGATCTCTTGTTCTAAATTGCTCATCTTTTTTAGTACAAGCTCTGCACGGTTCCATGCATTTCTTGCATTGTTCAACAGTTTTCAAAATTTCAGAATCAGAATTTACCTCAGTGATTGGCACTTCGGTGTTTTCAGCAACCTCTGTCTGCTCAGCAACATTCTGCTTTTCTTCAACACCGACTTCATCACCAACATTATCAGCTTCCTCATTCTCATTCTTTTCTTCTTTCTGCACCTCTTCCTCAATCTGCTGTTTTTCAGTCACAACTTCCTCTTTAACCTCTTCAGCAGTTTTCTTCAGATTGTTCACCATTTCTTCAACATTCTTCTTCATTCTCTCTTCGTCCCTTTTTCTTAGACATGATAACATGGCATATCTGATATCCTTTTCATATTTCTTAGCGTATGTATCATCTTTCAATACTCTTCTATAGTATTCAGCTCTTAACGGGACTGCAAGAAGAACATCATCGAAGATTATGTCTTTCTTGGGAACAACCGGTTCTCCTTCTCTGTTATAGTAGCATTCTCTCTTTTTATCCCATCTTTTGCTACCGACAGCCATCTCATACTCCTCCTGCATGTCATCCATTCTGTTGTAGACAACGTTTCTTTCTCGATAAGTTTTCTCACTCAAAATCTCTTCTCTTGTTTTCTCTTTAACCTCAGCAACAATATTTTCTTCTTTGTTTTCAGCCATGATGTAAACCTTGATATTTACACCTCGTAAATCACAACACAAGAAACAATCAAATAACAATGATTATTTTCAACAAGAATATCAACCAACTGAAACAGACAAGTATCCGATCAAGTGAGTCAACACAAGTCAACAGTGACAATAATCGCGTGACAACGCTGTTCGTTCGGATGGGATTGGAGCTGCCTGAACGGATAACTTCTCAATGTATGGTACTAAACGACAAATGTGTTGTCCGTTTTGAGTAACGGCTGAATCTTTGACTTTAATGCAAAATCACATGCAAACTTGAATCAAACCACGTGCAATAACAATCTTCAATTAATGTAGCCGTCGATTTGTTGCACTTTGAACTTGAACCAACCAAAATGCCTTGAATCGGATTGTGACCCGGATCAAATTTAAACAAACTGAACCACCTCTTGTGAGCTGAAATCGAATTCAAGCTGTGTTAAACAAAATTCACTTTGACAATACTTCACAAATTCTAACACAAATTTCAATGTCTAACAACTTGACACCACCCACTAGCCGACAAATTTAATTGTGCATGAAATTTCCGACAACTTTACATTAAATGTGATGTGTAAGTTCGAGACAACCTCTTCAATTAGTCAACATTTACATGCAATCTCTTCAACAGTAATATTGATGAATTAATGTTTGGATTGCTGATTGGGCCGCAACTTGATATGGACTGCACTTCAAATTTCCAACAATTGATAATGGGTCTAAACTTTGCAAATATCAAATCATACTTTGAATGTAACACCTCGAAAATTTCGGGTTTAATAATAAAATGACACGTGTCATGTAAGACAAAACGCGTTGAAAAACCCGGATTTAATAAAGATGTTTCGGTAGGATTAAAGTGGCGTCATGTTAAATTGTTACCTCTGAACGACCTCAATTATAAATCCCAAGACCCGATATAATATTACTACACATCTTTATACCCTCACTTCAGAGAATCATTGCCAATAATGGAATTGATAATGCATGACTTGATCCCACGAAGAAAAGCAATGGTAAACCGATGATTTCGGGTCTTGTTTATACATTCAATTGAAACATTGGTTAATGGTAGGGTAGGAACTGTTCAAGACATGTTTTAGGGGTCCCAAAGTGTTGATATAAAGTCCCAAAAGTCAGAAATTACGGCTACCCCTTCGAAACACAACAATAAAAATCAAAAACTGATTCAGTGTAGGGCGTCGCGTAGCGCGACTGCCCCTCGCGCTACGCTAGGGTGTGCCAGCGACAGAATGACTTGCTGTTGCCTGTTGTGCGCGAATGTGACCCTCTAATCCGGTTTTTCTCACATGTGCATGACCCTAGACACCCCTAAACATTAGGACCAGGTGTTGATCAATTGTGGATGGCCCTAGACTTGGTTGTCACTTAGTTGTGGTGTTTGAAACTTGTATATAAAGAACCACTCATGTCACAACCATTCCACACATCATTCAAGTGCCATCTGAGCATTGGAGGAGCTTTCTATCTGATTCAAGGCCTTCCTAATCATCCATTAATCATCTAGTAAGTTGCTTAACCCTTCTAAATTAATTCTAGCTTAGTAATTAGCTTAAAAGTCAATATATCGTAAATTACGGTTGACTTCATGATTAAGTAACGATAGCTCAGTCGTATGTCAAATTAGAAGTACCGTTAGATAGGTAATTATATGGGTATTAAACCCTTATAAGGGCAAGTACCAATTCCAGACCTAACTAGGTCGTTTGTCGGGTCAAACGTTGACCGAAAAAGTCAACAGAAATACAAAATGCGATTTAATGCACAACTAATGATCCGAAAGGTGTGTAACCTGTTTTAACCTTAATATAACATGATAATAAGTATAAAAACTCGTCTACGCTTGCCCGACTCGACAAATTTCTGTTAAAACCCGGTTCGGAACCGAAAGGCGCAAAACCTTGACTTTTGCTTTGACTTCGCTTCTGACCCGTTTTAGTTTGATTCAGAAATGCCTTAGTGCCTCATTAGAGTAGGGTTGCATGATAGTATAAGTCTTTGTACTTGTTTCGTTGATTATCCTATTAATATGCAAGTTTCCGTTAATCGCTCATATGTTGACCATTATGCCCTTATTACCTTAAAACGTGATTTATAGAAATGTAAAAGTGTAGAATCCTTAATTACTGATATATAGACTTGTATGCAAAATTTGACATTAGTTTGACTTGTAGATTAAGAGTTATGCTCATGTCGCTAAATTAAGGCTTTATGTTAACAATATGGCGCAATTAGCATAAAGCCTAATTAAACATACTTTTTGACATCAAATCTTTTACCCACTGATCTTAAATATTATTTTGGGATTTCTAAAGATTTTTAATTAATTTTAGGCTGAGCATAACTCATAGTCGTAGGCTTAAACCGGTAATTGACGGTTTTGCCCTTACGGGCCATAAAATGAGTTTTACACATCTAAACGATTCCAAACCTTTTTCTACTGATTTGTTATGATAAATAAATTATGTTAAGCCTTCTGGAAATATAAAAATATCAGAATTAAGTACCGAACCCGGTAATGGCCTTTAATCGCCATAATTAGCGTTATTAGCGCATAGTATGTCTTAGAATCATATTGGACATACCCGGGTCGATACCTACTGATATATGAGGCAAATTATGATAATTCAACAGTAAGCAAAGGTTGATAAACTCAGACTTTGTTTTTGAGCTTTTCGGCTTATGTGAAATTACCAAAATACCCCTACGGGGCATAGTTTGGTTAAATATGATAAATTTCACATACATGACTTAGCCTACTGTTATAACACATTAAAATAAGTATGTTTACTGTTTACATCAGACCTGTAACTCAGTTGAACATATAAACGCTTTTACAAACTTTAAATTGACCAAACTACCCCTACGGGGCATAGTTTGGGTTTAAATTAGTTCGGGGCATAACGAAAGACATCCCACTGATGTTACAACATATTTGAAGCATATTAACTTAGGAAACCTGTATAGGGCTCTTACGGATACCCGTTACGCATATTACGCGTTCGGCTCGGTTTATGTAACAAGTTTACATAAATTAGCCGAAACGGGTCAAACCATATCGGTTTTATCTCAAAATCCAGAATGTGAATAATAGACCCATATTAAACAAGTCTTCAAACTTGTCGGGTCTGAATCACATTCTATCCGGTCTTCGCTTAATCGTGCGTACGAACCGTATCTTCGAAACTAGCCGGTCTAAGCTTAGGCATAATTAAAGACCCGCTAGGATTCTAATAGGTTATATTTAACCTTCGTTCCAGATTAGGAGAAACAGTAAAAGCTACCTGCTATTTGATTATTGTGACTATACTTTGCATCAAGGTAAATACTTTTAACTTATTTTCCCTATACGGGCTTGGGTTACGGTACATAGCGTACCGCTTGATCGGGCATCAAATCTTCCACGCTTAGTGGTTAATTGAATAATTTGATCGGCTCGTTTTAAACAGATGTGTTTACTTTACAGCCTTTGGGGGGTTAATGACCATGTCCCGGATATCCTCGACATTATCTTACGAGATAGCCACGACCTGAGCACGGGGTGTAGGCGTACTCCCGTGTATAACTCACATAAGTGGTGTGTCTATTGATCTTTAACCCGGAATACGTTCCGGGCTACTGAACGCATAAGTAACATGTAAATCGTTCACAAGATTATAATATTAAATAATTCTCCCAAGTTAATAAAAATGTTTATGCCATGTGCATCCAAACAAATTTTAAATCATTTTATAAAATGAGTCGGTTGAATGTATTTACCAGTGTAAACTGACGTATTTTCCCAAAAAGATTAAATGCAGGTACTAGGCGAAATAGGCTGGGATTCTCCTAAGCATCATTAGAAGTCTCGCAAACTTAGAGATGCCGAAGTCTGTTGAACCATAAACAATATTTTGTTATTCGATCCTACTGTGGATAAACACCGGATAAATTGTGACTTTGTTTACAATAAATAAATTCGGTTGTATCTTATTTTAAATCTGCTTCCGCTGTGCATTATATTATTGTGTTGTTTGACTATTACGTTGCCAACCACGTCACGATACTCCCCCACCGGGCCCACCGGTGACACGTGGAAATCGGGGTGTGACAGGTTGGTATCAGAGCCAACTGTCACACCCCGATTTCCACGTGTCACCGGTGGGCCCGGTGGGGAGTATCGTGACGTGGTTGGCAATGTAATAGTCAACAACACAATATATATGAATGCACAGCGGAAGCAAAAGATAATTATTATTACTTTTCGAATATGAAGTAATATTCAGTATTACAACGGAAGTACAGGATCCACAGGCGGATCTTAAAACATATCATTTGTTCAACAGACTTTAGACGCCTAGAACTTGCAAGATTCCTTATTAGCGCCCTGAGCTTCCAGCCAATTTCGTTTAGTACCTGTCACTTAACCTTTTTGGAAAATACGTCAGTTTTCACTGGTAACTACACTCAACCGACTCATTTGAAAAGAGTTTAAGAAAATTGATTTAGATGCACCAGGCACAAAACCTTTTGACACTTTGATTAAAATGCACAGAGGCAAAATTAATCTTTTATAACTTGGGAAAATTATTTGTATATAATCTTGTATACAGTTTTACTTATTTGTCGTCCATTAGGGCCGGTTTGTAGGGCCGGACTAGATTAACAGACACGCCACAGGTATAATGCCCACGGGCTATCATCCCCTAAGTGGATTACCAGTTCCGGTATAATGCCCACAAGGATGATACCTCGGAGTGGATTACCAGTTTTTACATAATGCAACTGTCAGGTGTATGCCTACACCCCGTGCTTAGGTCGTGGCCATTTCGTAAAATGATGCCAAGGATATCCGGGACATGGTCATTTAACCCCCAAGGGCCATACATCAAATAATAGTAAAATAATACATATTAAACAGGTTATGTAAGTACATCAATCACAATCCGATTTAGATGACTACATACACCCGACCAAGCGGTACTTTTATAGCACCGTATCCCAAGCCCGTATAGGGAAATAAGTTAAGAGTATTTACCTGAGCTAGCTCCTGTCTTAAATAGCAAGAATCTAATAACTCAGCCGTAGTCACTTAAGTAAGCGTAGGTACAATTTACCGGAAAGCTCTAGTCTGGAATGATGGTATAAATAATTAATTAGAATGCTAACGGGTCTTTAATTAAGCCTAAGCTTAGACCGGTTAGTCTTAAGGGAATATACGGTTCTTACGCACGATTAAGCGAAGACCGGAATAGAATGTGATTTAGACCCGACAAGTTTGGAGACTTGTATAATATGGGTAAACTCAACACATTCTGGATTTTTGAGATAAAACCGATAAGGTTTGACCCGTTTCGGCTAATTTATGTAAACTTGTTACATAAACCGAACCGATCGCGTAATAAGCGTAACGGGTAACCGAATGGATCACGAACAGGTTTCCTAAGTTAATATGCCTTAAATATGTTGTGGTATCAGTAGGATACCTTCCATTATGCCCAAAACGAGTTTAATCTCAATTTAAGCCCCGTAGGGGTATTTTGGTCATTTACCTAAGGCATATATACTACCTGTCATACAACTACTCGAACGATGTGACCATAAGGTCACTTAATGTGTTTGGTCGGATCCTAATGATCGACCAAACGGGTCGGGTTCGAAAGTATAAGCGATTGTTTAGATCGCTTACCTTTACGACCCTATATTAGCACTAAACTAAAGTGACGAGCTAAGCATGTTGAAACATGCTTAACTAAGTTAGAAAACAAGTTTGGTATCAAAACAAACGGTTTTGATACCCATAAGTAGTTTGGTTACAAAATACGTAAGAATACGTATTCTGGTCGAAACTACGGCTCGTCACTGAGCCTGGATAACGTGGTAATCAGTAGGTATAGTCACTAGGGACTATAACCATCGTGATCACGCTCACGTTATGAAGTTCAAACGAACTTCGCATCGACCATAAACTGGTCAATGCAGAAAGTCAAACAAAGTTTGACTTTCGGACTCGAAAAGCGATAAAAGAACGAAAGAATACTTACGAAGGGTCCCCGCTAGTAAATCTTGATCGAATAGCTCAGGTATGAAACGAAGGTTCCAACTTAGAGCACAATGATCAGATTTGTGGGTTTTTGAAGTTGATTATGGTGGGTATTTATAGGATATGCACCACCGTTAGGATCGTTTCTTGGAGAAGAGGGCACGATCAAGGCCGTACACTTGTCGGGAAGTTGTGGTGCCTAAATTGCCACAAACCATAAGGTATCAACACTTGGCAAGAGGTTTGGGAGTGGTTTGCAGCTGGAAACAGGCTGTTCGGAAGCTTCTGATCTGCAGAAGATAGCTTACGGACCGTAAGGTCCTCAATGTTGAGGTCCGTAAGGCTATGGTCAGCCAGACAAGTTTCATAAATTGCAGTTTTGGTCCCTGCATGCTTCTAAGGCCCTTTCTGATGCGTTTGAGGTCCGTTAAACCATTTTTAAGGCTCTAAAATGATGCCTAAGTATGGGGAACATGAAACATGCTCAAAAACATGTCGGATGTCGGTCCGTTTGGTCGTACGGTCGCGTTGTTCGGTTAATTACGACGGAATGCGCACATGCGTGAAAAACGATCCAAATGACGCGACGAATGGATTTTTGGCAAGCCAAACACTAAAGCATAATATAGTCATGCTTACATAGATTTTTGGATGTCCGGATGTATTCAGAACGTATGTTATGCGCGAAAATGCAAACTTATGCACTTTTTGACG